>JAOQMQ010012309.1:0-10395 GCA_027563845.1 Erythroxylum subrotundum | reverse complement strand
TTTTTTAGTTTTGTTTAATTTATAATTATTATTAGTAATAAAATATTTATTATTATTTTATAAACTTTGAAAAAAAAGGGGGAAAGAGGTAGGTAGGAGGGAGGGAGGGAAATTTTGAAAATTTTTAAAAAAATCTCCATTTTTTAAAAATTTTCGGTACTGACCGGTATTTGATCGGTATTTTAAATACTGGCCGATACCGACCGGTATAGCCGAAATTGCTTAATACCGACCAGTATTTTTCACTGGTACTACCTATACCTATATCAGTATCGATTTCCGGCCGGTACGGTACGAAATTAAAAACAACGAGTCCAACTCAATAGTGGGGCACTTTTAAGATTTGTGATCGATTGTTTGTTTATTCAATAATAACGACAATCAGATGAACTTGATTGGAACCTTGCCTGACAATGATGACCCGGCACCGTGTAACTTTCACCAAACCTTAGGAAGCTTCAAAGCAAAATGTTCCTGCCAAAAATATTTGTATTGACTCAAACTGGGTAGCCTCAGATACCGAAGACTTTTTAAGGGAAGACCTTCAGATTAATCAGTATTAAATATTAAAATTATGATGTTATAAATTTTTCCTTTAAATAATATTCAATCAATTTAATTACAAAAATCTATAATTCCCTTGCTTTTATACTCTTTGTCTCGACTTTGAAGCCATTATTGCAGGACATTGGTCCTCAAATCTATAATTCCCTTGCTTTTATAATCTCGACTTTAAAGCCATTATTGCAGGACATTGGTCCTCATCTCTTCACAATTCTTAACTTCTTGCTCCTTCAAGTCATTTGGCAATGGATCCCCCCACATGCCAAGATCTGACTCGTTTAGAGGAAGCTGCTCGATCAGGCAACATCGACAACTTGTATGAATTACTCGACCGGGACCCCTATCTTTTGGAGCGGATAGATCAGATCCCATTGGTTGAAACTCCGCTGCACATCGCTGCAGCGGATGGGAAAATTGAGTTCGCCATGGAGATTATGATCTTGAAAGCATCATTTGCCAGAAAGCTTAACAAAAAGGGATTGACTCCCATGTACCTCGCCGTCGAAAACGGTCATGAACTCATTGTGCTTTGGCTCCTAGACGTTGACTCTGCGCTTGTTCGTGTCAAAGGTAGAGGCGGTAGGACTCCTTTGCATTGCGCGGCGGAGGTCGGAAATTCGTCGATTTTGGCTGCAATTTTCGAAACTTGTCCAGAATCTATATTGGACGTGACTAATGATGGAGATACTGCCATGCATATTGCGCTTAGAAGCGGCCAAATTGAAGCTTTTGAGATCTTTCTGGGATGGCTTAGGAGGTCTGTCTTCAAAGATTCCAACTTTTGGCAAAGAGAACTGTTGAACTGGAAGAACAAGGAAGGGAACACCTTGTTGCACATAGCTCTCTCGAGGAATCTACACAAGGTATTTATTTTATATTTTCACCAAATCATAGAACTAGACTTTTGTAAACTGTTAAAAGTTTTCTGATACATATTTTCTAAATATAGGCTGTGACGTTGTTGGTGTCAACTCGTGTTTACGGTGACATACATAACCAACAACATAGAACAGCCGCAGAACTCCTTAAAGGTCAAATTTTGGGTGGTCAAAATATCCGAATGCTCCAATCCCGTCCGCGATTTTTTAGAGGTTCGAACCGACCGGTAGGTAACTTGAGGTCACCAGTGACGATTTGTGAACAACAGACGCTTCGCTTAGACCGACTGAGAAACATATTACCAGCTGACAGGTACAACGCTTTACTGGTAGTGCATGCGCTGATCGCCACAGTCACGTTTCAAACAGCTTTGAGCCCACCCGGTGGTGTCTGGCAAGGTCAATCTGACAACAATTTGCCCTCCAGAAGTATTATTCGCATCAATTCGCCTAGCAATAGCACACAGACACAGACTGGGTGGAGTTCATCACACTTTGTGGGAACATCGATCATGGGCAGTGTCACGTTTACTCTTTTCTGGTTGGCGAATTCTTCCCTCTTTTTTGTCACAGTTGCAAGAATTATAAGACAAGAAGGTGCTTTTCTTTTGTTCTCCTGCTACTTACTGGCCATGTCTGTCATATCACCCAACAAAATTTGGTCCAACATTAACTTGGCCTTGTTTTTCTTGGTTGCTCTATATTACCTTCCCCAGTGGATATATCGAGCAATGATTGGGTATTCTAACCGGAAAATGGGATGGATTCGTTCCCGCAAGATTGTACATGACAGAAAAGAATGGTGGCAGTAGTTAGTCCTAGGCTTATAAATTGTTTATGATTTTCTCGGCTGTACTTGGTCAACATTACTTTTTCTCTTCACGTTGAATTTCAACTTCAACAACCAAAGAATGACCCCAAATTCTGCATTCTTGAAAAAAATTGATCAAAGAAAAGCAACATCTGCATTAAAGCACAAATTTTTTCATACAAAATGAGAAATCTCCAGACTCTAGTTCACAGAAACAACACGGTGCATCGGTTCTCACAAAAAATTGGAAAAATAAGAGCTGAAGTTAGTTTGGTATCACTTCACTTTACTCAAAGGAGAGTACAAAACTGCAACTTAGATAATCCCAATCTTGTTTGCTACATCCAACGCATCATAATCCGCAGTCAGCCTGACGTACGCCTTCTTAGTTCCATCAGGCCTGAGTTCAAGACAAGTCAACAGATTTTAAATTCGTGTACAAAATTAAATTCAATGCAGATTTTAATCCCATTTTAAAAAATGTGTACCTGATCAAGGTATTAACTTTCTTGGTCTGAATGTCATACATCTTCTTGACAGCATCTTTGATCTTCTTCTTATCGGCACGAATGTCAACAATGAAGACAAGGGTGTTATTGTCTTCGATCTTCTTCATAGCAGACTCAGTAGTCAAAGGATACTTCAAAATCTGATAATGGTCCAGTTTATTCCTTGGAGGTGCACTGATGCGGGGATACTTGGGGTTCCTCTCTTTCTTCAAGGTCTTGGGACGGTGGAATGTAACCTTAGTTCGGATCTTCTTAGCCTTTTTCTTAAAGGTTGGACCTGATTTCACAGCCTTGGCAGCCTTCACAGCTTGTGATTTCGGTTCAGCCTTTTTTGTACCATCTACTGCAAAGACATACATATTTCTCATTTCCTTGTTTTCTTTCCTTCTAATTTTTAGTATCCAAAAACCACTAATCTAAACTAAAGCTAACACGCTACTGGATTCATAAGTACAAGGAGCAGCACCATCACTTCAACAATACAAATAGACATCAAACCATAATCTTAAAAAATCAGTTTATATAAAAAATCCAACAACCAATTCCCATAACCCGCATTAAAAACTCTAGAACGAGACGAAGTAGGGTACAGAAACAGGATGATAAGACGCACATACCTTTTGAAGGAGCCATTTGAGAAGAGTCTTGGCTGCTGCTGTACCGCTCGTAGTCGGGTTTTAGTCGACCAAGGGTTTCTTATAAAGGCGCAGAAAATTACGCATTTAACCCACCTATGAATAAGAGGGGCTAAAGATGCAGCTTTTTAGTTTTGGGCCTAGAGATTAAATTTGGGCTTTTACAATATTTTTCTCTTCTTAAACTTTCTGCAAATGTTTACTTATGTTAATGGACTTGAACGCACAATCCACTTGTTCCGTCTAGTTTCTCATTTTCTTCCGGAGCAAGTTCAAGGAAGCTGAAAGAGGTCATGATCTCTAGCTTCTATTTCAATAATTTATGTGCAACTTATGTATTCAAAAAATGACTACAACTAAAAATAGTCTTGACGCCCAAAGTTGAATTACCTTTTTGCCCCTACTAAACAACTCCTTACTACTCCTCCTCCATCAAAACCTCCTCTTGGTGAGTGAATAGTGAATTCTCCACTAAGCTGGAAGGCTGTTGGAGTAGATAATACTAAAGCCTCCTTGTGGTACGTCCCTCCAGTGAGCTTGGAAGGAAGAATTGTAGTTGCTCCCGATGTTGAGACTTTAAAAGGGGGGAGCTAGTGCATAGACATTAACTCTAATGGGATTCTTCTTGAGTAAAAGGCTTGCATGTTGGAAGACTAGGACAAAATCCAATCCTGACTGTAGAGGAATAATTACAAAACTTTTTTATATGTTTAACTTCCAAAAAACTAACACCTCATTAATTTTATAAAATGATTAACACATAAATTAAAACATGAATCTTAATTCGTATTTTATTCTAAAGTTTGATCATTTTCTGTTGTATCCTACGAACCGTTTTTGAAATTGATCCATTTTAACCATCATAGTCACATAAGTGTTTAACTTCTAACAGTATCTATAGAACAGGTTGAGAGAACTCTTTCACTCTTATAGAGAAGGTTAAGCAAGAAGTACTAGATCCATTAGAGTTTAAGTCTATTTATAATATATTTTAGATAATTTAATTAAAATTAAATTGTAATTTCAATTAACCTTTAATTAGAATTACAAATAATTCTAATTAAATACTAATTATGCCCAAATAAGATCCAATATCTTATATTGATCCTTATTGATTAAATATCTCATATTTAATCATAAAGTTTCTCAAACTTTACAATAAAATCCAACTTGATTAAAATATTTTTGCATTCTTCAACCTATTCTTTATGTGAGACCCATTAGGTTTTCAAATATGTTGGCAATGATTATAAATTATAATTCTAATTTATAATTAGAATTAGATAAATTAAAAATTATTTTAATTTATCTTTAATTCTCTAATTAAACAATTTATAATCATAGATCAGATTGACGTCTGACAAAGCATTACGACTACCCAAATATTTAGGAACATTAAAGTGATTTTAACTAGCCTTTTCGTGCATAATTTTTATGTATAATTCAATTATTTCATCATATAATGTTCCAATAAGACATAGAGCCTGAAATTAATGTTTACTCTATTTTTAGTCCAATCATATTGGTTCTCTGCCATTAGCTATCAATTCAATTAGTGAAATTTGTAAACTATTTACAAAGCATCATTCTACCTTTGCCAAAGATTTCTTGAATCAATACTAATCGAGAATAACAGAACATTCTCCCTAGTTACTTTAGGCTCTGTTTGGTTTGAGGGGTAATAATGGGATGGGATGAAACGTAACACACTTTCATCATTTGTTTGAGGGGTTCATAATGGAATGAAATGAAATGGGATGAAAGGGGAGGGTTTCATGTTATGTTTCATTCCATCCTAAACAGTGAAAATAAAAAACTTCCGATTTGGGGCGTTTAGGATAGAACATAAACTAATAAACATACACTACCTAATATATCCTCAATAATCTTTCATATTACCATTATTTATCCTTACTAATAACAACAAACGCAATATTGGAGGGAACATAATATCCATTGTAGGAGGTGAAGAGAGTTGGCAGGGGACCATTGTAGCAGTCAAGAAGCGTGTTTGGAAGAGCATCGTTGCTTCAACTTCAGGTACATATTCTTCTTTCTGGGTTGCAGTTGTTGTGCCGCGCGTAAATGTGATTTGAGTGTTGTATGCTTTTGATTGTTGAGGCTGAAAATCAAGAAGTAACTTGGGAATTGTACTATTCAGTCATGAGTTGTGGTCCTCTCTTTACTTCCTTCTCTTCATCTTTGGCTCTTTGCCCTTTTAGGCTTCAAAGTTTGAGTCTTTATATAGGAGAGAGGTACTAAGAATCTACATTGTTGATGAAAGTTGAGATCTGGATGTCAAGTCCAGCAGGCTTCTCTGCTTGAATGTCAAAGCTTGTTCAATTTGTTCGTGGTTCATGTCTTCCATTTAATTCTTTGACACCACTGTAAACATAAGTTTCCTTTGTTAAATCCCAGTGTTTGTTGCTGGAAGCAGAATCAATCCCGTGAAGCTCTTCTACAATCTTTGGCCAATTGCTAGGTAAAATCCTGAAATATAGAGCTCTCTTGAAGATTTCAGTTAAAATGTGAGATTTTGGTTCAAATTTTACAAGCTCTAAAGGGTTAAATGATCTTCTTCTTGATAATAAAGGCCTTCCATGCACTCTTTTTTCTTGAGACTCAAGTTTCTTGTGGTTCTGCGTTGATTCGTTCATGTTAAACATTTCGTGGTCTGAAATTTAGATCTGCCTGCTAAATATAGAAGCTTTTCTTTATTTTTCACTCAGATTATGTATTAAACATTGGCGGATCATTGGTAGGAGGAATATAAAGCTATTTAGGCTTTTAATATTATCCTTATTTTGTCTCTGCGCACTAAGGTAGCTCCCTTCTCAAGAAATCTTGTCATTACTTGAATTTAAGAAAGGTATCAAACATGATCCTACAGGTTATGTCCTTGAATCATGGAATGAGGAGTCTATTGATTTCAATGGTTGTCCTGCTTTTTGGAATGGGATAGTGTGCAATGGTGGAAATGTTGTTGGTGTTGTCCCGACTCTCGGCTAATTTAGACTTGAGTGTGTTTGCTAGCCTTACAAAACTTGCGAAACTCTCCATATAGCTCTCTCTTGAAGATTTTAGTTTCCCAAGGAATTTGCAACTTTATAATGCTGCTTTTGCCAACTTTAGTTTTACATTGAAACCATTTGCTTCTTATAGCATGCTTATTATAGAGCTCCCCTTGTCAAACTCCTGATACCTCAAATCCTTCTTGTCAAACTCAACTACTCTCTGTTTCTTCATATCCACTTGTGCCAAAACGCTTACTAAACTACCTTCGTCATGGATATAAGTGGCATGAAGTCTACTCAGTTTGTCACCTCAATATATATGTATATATATAAGTAATTAACACATGAGGTTTATAATATATATATATATATATATATATAGATAGATAGATAGATAGATAGATAGATAGATGAGGTTTATAATATATATATACCTCATCTGTTAAATGCTTGAGAATATATAGCTTCGTACACTATTATTGGTTTTTTTTTCTTTTAAGATTTTAATAATATAACATCCAACCCTATCTAGATCATTCCAAATTGCTAATCCTTACACTTTTCTCAGTCACTTTTAAGTCTTAATCCCAGATTCTAATTCTTAGATGTAGTTAACAATACATGTTGCTTATAGCTTGCTTATTAATTGTAACATTATAATATATATGTGTGTGTGTGTGTGTGTGTGTGTATAGATATTATATTTATTATGTATGTATGTATATATTATAATATATGTATGTGTATATTATAATACATACATACATACATATATACATACATACATACATACATACTTATATATATATATATAGTCTAACTTTGAATTGTCAATCTACTAAGATGTTCATGTTGTGTTGTCTAACTTTGAATATATATATATATATATATATATCTTTGAATTGTTAATCTACGAAGATGTTTATGTTGTGTTGTCTAACTTTGAATTGTCAATTATATATTTTTATATATGTAGTCTAACTTTGAATTGTTAATCTACGAAGATGTCTAACTTTGAATTGTCAATTTACCGTATCTCATATGTTGTGTTGTATGAATTTGGGGTGTTTTTCAATAATCATTATCTTCTTTGTTTTTGTTATCCTATTACTTTGCGTGACATTTCCTATTGATTTTATTTTATAGATAGGAACGGTGAAGGTAATTAAATGGATAATCAAACACGAAAATTGATTCGTATATATCAATTAGCGCTTGTTCATGTTGCTTGTCTTGTGATCTATTGGTGGGTGTTACGTAAGAGACATGTGAAAGACAAAGTTGAAATGATTACGCCATTGGAGAGATCGCAATCAAGGGAGAGTATCATGCGAAAAATTTTATTTCATTATAATGGGAGAAATATAATTAGAATGCAGCCTAAGCCATTCATGGAATTATGTGATTTATTAGTTAGAAAAGGTGTGCTTCGACCCACTGTAAATGCAACTGTTGAAGAACAAGTAGCGAAGGTTCTATACATATTAGGGCATAATGTTACCAATCGGGAGATTGCGTTCTTTTGGAGTCGATCTGGGGAAACTATAAGCCGTCATTTTCATAATGTTTTGAAAGGAATTATACAGCTAGAAGATATGTTTCTAAGACAACCTGAAGGACTAGAAACCCCGTCAGAAATATTAAACAGTAGTAGATTCTACCCATTTTTTAAGGTGATTTTTTTTCTTAACTTAGTTCAATTATATTAAACAACAGACAAAATATTTGAGAATAATATACTTCAATGTCAGGATTGTGTTGGTGCAATTGATTGTACACATATCCGTGTGAAAGTACCTGCTCGAGATGCTCCTAGATTTCGTGGGAGAAAGGACTATCCAACACAAAATGTGTTGTGTGCTTGTTCTTTTGATATGAAGTTCACATATGTATTGGCTGGGTGGGAAGGAACAACATCTGATTCACGGATTATGAAAAGTGCATTAACCAGGCGGTTCTCACTTAAAATTCTCCAAGGTAAAAATAGGGCTCAAATCTTATTAACGGATAAATGTCATATATTACATTTTGACATACTTTTATTCATGATAGGAAAATACTATCTTGTTGATGCTGGATTTATGTTGAAAAGTGGACTTATTACACCATATCAAGGGGAACGATATCACTTGAAAGAATATTCAAGGAATCCTCCACAAAATGCTCGTGAATTATTCAATCATCGACATTCATCACTGCGTAACGTTATTGAACGGGCATTTGGTGTGTTGAAAAAACGGTTCCCAATTATAGCGTCCACCACAGAACCATCCTACGGCATTCAGACTAAAAAAAAAAATAATTATGGCTTGTGTCATTCTGCACAATTTCTTAATCGGTGCAGATCCAGATGATCCATTTCTTAATGAAGAGTACGATGGAGGGGAAAATGATAACCAAGATGAGCATGAAAATGACGACGAAGATGATGCATACAGTGGAGAAATTATAAGAGATAACATGGCTGCTCATATGTGGGCTAATTACACTTTAGGATAGATATTGCCGCATCACAATAATTTTATGTTTTTGATGATTTTATATTGCTTTAAAAATATGTATTAGCTACGGGTATCTAAATATGACGCTATTTATTAGTATTGTTAATGTTTTCACAGGCAATTGTGTCTTTGTAATACATATTCATTATTTTTGCCTTTTATATAATTTGGAAATACTTGAAGCTTTAATATTGTGTATGCTTTTGATATAAAATTATAGATTTTGTAGTTAAATTTGTGACATGCAGAATGCCACCCGGAAGAGAGCTGTGCTTTTGGAATCAAGCTATGGACGATGCTTTGGTTGATGCATACTTGCACCAGCATCGACAAGACAATCATGTTGGTGGGACTTTCACATCATATGCACTTGATAAAATTGAAGCTGAACTAAAGGAAAATTTTCCAGATAAAGGAATAGATAAAGAAAAAATAAAAAATCGAAACAAGATTATTAAGAAGAATTGGAGTAAGTGTTTTGATTTATTTTCAAATGGTGGTAGTGGATTTGCGTGGAATCCATTAACAAATATGTGGATTGCTGAACCAGAAGTGTGGGAGGCCTTGATCCAGGTGAACTTGTTTAATAATTTGCTGGAAGAAAATATGATACATGTTGTGATTGATTTATTAACTTATTTTTGTAGCAGGCTAAACCAGAAGCTATTGAGTGGAAACAGAAGCCTGTTCATAACTACGAGAAGATGGTAGAGATTTATGGACGTGATAGAGCAACTGGCGAGCATTCTGAAACAGCACAGGAGATAAGAAGACGCACCATTTCTGTTGATAGTGGGTTTTCCAACACCATGAATGAAAATGACGACATATTGCATTACAATGACTTAAGTGTGGAAGACAATGTAACAATGGATGGTGATTGCACTGAGTCTCCAATAGGAATGCCAACTCATTCAGAAAATGCAAATCCAGGAACATCACAGAAAAGGAAAAACAGGGCAGATGATGGTGAAGATGTAATCAAAGATGGCCTTCAGAAAGTTGCAGAAGCTATTATAAACTCTACTACATTGTTAGTTAAACCGCATCCCATTTCAGAAGAAGAACTATATAATCATTTGGTAGAGTTGGGACTGGAAGGATCGAAATTGTATGAAAGTTATCTTTTCCTTGTTCGTAGGCCAGATGACGTCAAGGCATTACTTGGTGCACCAATAAATATCCGGAAGGACATGTTGGAGTTTATGATGTCTTCTTAATAATAGAAGATAATGTAGTATGTTTTGATGGCTTGGTATTAAGTCCTTTTCCCTCTGTTCATTGTATACATTGGTCAAATATTTTTGTATATTTTGTGGATGAATGTATCACGAAGCCATGTAATTGAGGGAATTAAATGAAACTAAATTTTTGTTTATAATATTTTCAATGCAGATAAATGATGCTGTGCACGTTTTTGAGGAATCACCAAACTTGAACCTTTCGTTTGCAAAGGCTGATAAGTATTCCAGAGAATTGGATA
>JAOQMQ010012283.1:0-10398 GCA_027563845.1 Erythroxylum subrotundum | reverse complement strand
TATAGCACCTTCTAACCCAGAGCTGCAGAAGCTCCTCAGGGAGAAAAACCTCTCTCTGTCACAATATTCCTTTTCTTCCGATTTTTCTGAATGCCCCTATTCTCTCTCTGCCCCCCTACTTAGCTAACCACCCGTACATTCTGTTATTCCCCAACCATGTGCCACATTCCTAGCTAACTTGTGCATCATTGCCCACATCATTATCATTGCCCACAGCCCCCTCTCTTTTTCTTCTTGTGTATTACTCGCCATATCTTAGGTTTGTTGTCGGTATTAATCCTAACAGAATTTGAGTTAGGGTTGCTGGAATTTGAGGAAAGAACACAAAGAATGGAAGGTGGGAAACTAGGAATCACTCCTAGGGTTGAAAAATCGCTCTTAGAAGAAAGCATCACACCTTCTAATTGAAAACTCTCAAGTTATAGAAAATTTCCAGATTGCTTCTCCTTAATGAAAGACTAGGTACATATATATAGTGTTCTTAGAATCCTTATTCTAGTAGGAAAAGGATTTCTAATTTAAATCCTACTATAATGGAAATTTTATAAGTCCTATTCAACTAGGATAACATATCTAAAATAGAATAATATAATACTACTACTTCTATCTAATAAGAAATCCTAATGCAATATGAATTTCAGCCTTATCTTTGATGTCAACTCAATTCCCAATCCTCATCCCACCAAATTAGGACTTGTGATTGACTAATCTTTCCTCTTTTATTTCTTCTATATACTTTAAGTTCTTTTGCATCAACAAGATTTTGACTAGGAACATTGTAAGAGTTTCTTTCACAAAGCCAAACATTTTATTCTGCGCCACTGCACAACCAAAACTTAAATTTCATGTATATCACCAAGCCTCAGGTGATGTCAGGAACGAAGCTTCATCATGCAATGTATATATGAATGTTCATGTATTTCCAGCTAAAGTAGCATACCGCTTGATATTGCCTCATATACCAACTGAGGGCATATAAAGTGTACATGACAGTCTATGGCCCCTGCAGTCAGGATCATTCCTTCTCCCGCAATAACCTCAGTGTTAACCTAAATGGTAAACACAATCTCTTTGTTAACCCAGTTAAAAACAAAAGAAGAGAAGGGCAGTGTAAATACATCCCATTAAGACATAATAAGTTTGCATTTCAAAACTTCATTTGGATAGAGAGGTGATAATCTTTTACCCCAATGGTCATATCAACATGCACTTGGTTCATGATATCTGGATTTCCACCTTTTCCAATGGCAATAATAAGACCACCTTTTATACCAATATCTGCCTTGTAAACCCCAGTATAATCTATTACTACAGCGTTTGTTATAATAGTATCTAGAGAGGCATCTGGTCGATTTCCCGATGACTGGCCCATTCCATCTCTTATAACTTTTCCACCTCCAAAGACACATTCATCGCCATAAACAGCAAAATCTCTTTCAATCTCAGCATAAAGGTTGGTATCTCCAAGCCTGATTTTGTCACCAGTAGTTGGGCCATACATGTTACCATATGCTTCTCGAGACATTTTTGTTGTAAAAGCAGAATCATCCCCAGCTACACCTTCACTGCAATAGATAAAATGCTTTTGTTAATCACTGATCAGTTTGTCTAACTAAGGTTGATCAACAAATTTTGCTAATAGCGCAAAATATAAGAAAGAACAGAAGCAAGAAACTGCCGAGTCAAAAATTGTAAACCTTGCATTTTCTTCTTCTCGATTTCCAAATCCTCTTGAGTTAACTGCTTCCAGTACTGCTGTGCTATTGTTACAATCAACAGGACCATCAACGATACCGTTTCCACCTCTAATCACCTTTTTACCCCCAATGCTTACAAGTACAACACTTTTACAATCCCCTGGCTGTTAAAGTAATACAACTTTTAATATAAGCATCAACGAGTAACCTGAATCACATTTTCAAACAAATAAAAGGAATAGCTTACATGACACCAATACAATGACTAAAGATTAAGCGAACTTTTACTTTGATTAAATAAATGAGCAAAACTTCAAAGTGTAGAAGCTGATTAAAGTAGAAATTTGTGTATCAAAAATAGGAGAATTTTCAACCTCAAATCGTACAGCAGTCCCTGCTGGTATGTTCAGGCGCATGCCATATGCCTTCATTCGGTCAAAAACTAAAGAAGGGTTCACTTCAATAAAATGATAGTGGCTGCCGACCTGAAAGAGTAGTTGGAATTGGAATAGAAGCAGTAGAATTCCATTACTTTGTTATTTCCATAAAGGAAAAAGATATCAATGGAAGAAACAGATAGTTTGGTTGCACACCTGAATTGGCCTGTCTCCAATACTAACTACTTTGAGGATTACTGCTTTTATTCCAGAATTAAGTGTAATATCACCACAGGTATAAGTTATCCCACCAGGAATTTCATTATCTTCTAATTCAGGAAACATGTCAAGGGAAGGAACTGCAAAGTATCATTTTTGTTCAATGTTATCATCATACACTAAATGAAGAAGTTAATATTACTAATTACTCAGTACATGTTAAATGAAGGATGCTCACCAATAATTCTAAGCGCACATCAAAACATGAGAATAGAGTATACATTGTGCAGTAAACTTTAAAGTCTAAAATATATAGCATCCAGGCAAACTTTTCAGGCTGAAAAATTAATATCCCTTTCCAGGTGATTTTCATAATTCTGTAATTTACTAATTTTGCTTATATTTCTAGAGCATAAGAGCTTTGGAATCTTTTGTGTCAACATTATTCAGGTCATTCCTTAAATAGATATAATCAATACCTGAAAGAACCACTATGCCTTACGAACAGTTTTTTATTGCTTGCCAGTAATTACGTGAGAAACAAGGGTATCAAGAAAGAACACGAGGGCTGGGGAATTACCAATATGAGATAATATTTGGACATCTTCATAGATCTAACAGGTATTTGCAAATATAAGCAGAAAAGAATCCTGCCTAAAAGTGGAGAAATGATGACCACATATTTCAAGAATTGCAGTTTTTGACTCAGACTTTCAACATCTTCCCAAGTCCAAAAATAAAGAAAGGAAGCACTACATGTCCCATAAGAATGTATTTCCAACCCTTACCTGGAAGAAAAGAGCCATGTAGTGCTAGCTCCATATTTCCATTTTCACATGCAATAGGCTCATGAACTGTAATTAACTTAGTCCCATCCGGAAATGTCCCTTCAACCTACAACTAACGACTTTAGTAAAGCTGGAAAACGGAAGTATCTGGAATAAAAGAGTATCAAACAAGCCTGACAAGTGATTTCAGAAACCCAGCAATTTATAATTTTCCAATATGCTTTGACCTACCGGATTCAGAAACCATAAGGTCTCCACTAGCCTATCTTATTTTGCAGATAATTAATTGATGGTAACTAATCCAAACTATAAACTTGATGAAGCTTATACCTGTACAAAGTCCAGAAGATGTGGAACAGCTGCAAGAACTTGTCTCCTGTTGGCAAAAGAAGACAGAGTTAGAAGAAACTTTTCAGAAAGGAATGAATCGAAAATAAACCTTAGTATCATATTAGTATCACAAAGCACAACCTCGCCCTAAATGGCAGCAACTAAAGATTATAATAATGTGGTGCGGTAATGTTAGCAAACAACAGGAAGTCCTGAAGCTCAGTGATAACATATATAAACGCTATCTCCAACTAGCAAAGCGACAACCGTTACCTATTCCAGGAAACAGTACCTTTGTCTAACTTCATATTGAAATGATAGAACTCATGATTCAGATTTCAGATAATACCTTCCCAATAATTGTTTCCCAATGTCCATCAACTCAGCCACGGTCTTATCACCATCGCGAACAAACTCTAAAATCTACAAAGTGAAGAAAAAGAATTATCATATTCAAGTGAAGGCGTTACTTTCTTATAATAGAGAGAAGGAAAACAATGTGCAATTAAACAACCATATACGTAAAAGATCATTTAAACTTTGATATGAATCTGAAACCTATAGTCAAAGGGCATCACGGAAAGGCGGGAAGTAAAGAATAAGTAGACTTGAGACGAACCTGAGTAGCTATTAGAGCTACGGTTTCAGTGTAATTAAGCGTTAGCCCACGAGCAAGGCGCTTCTGAGCAAGATATCCAGCGTTGTGGAGTGCTAGTTTATCCACTTCTCTTGGAATCAACTTCATTTTGCCCCACTACTTTTCCCTTCCACTCACTCTCCCTAAAGTCAAAAACTTGGATACCTTTTCTTCTTACAATCAAAACTATGAATCAGTGTTTTCGTACTTCTCTAACACCAAATACAGAACATGGCAAGACTTGAATAGCAGAAGAAAGCCATCGATTTTGCAAGTGGAGATTTAGAGTATGACTCCCAAACCATCTTTTTGTCTCGTCAGTTCACACCTGCCGGCATTGTTTGTCTTTGGAATCTACACAGCAGTCTACACAGTACGCAACGAGAAAAGGAGTAAGGATCGAAAGCAATGAAGGGAAAGAAAGTTCCCCGAGCAAAACTAGTACGGCGTTTGGTATTTCTTTAAAAGGACACCAGCAAAATTGATTGATGCTGCAAACAATTCAGCAAAAACATATGTAAAGGACATGGGAGTCCCCGAAAAGTATTTTATTCTTACCTCTCACAGACCAAGCGTTGGACATAAAAGATACATTTTTTCCGACATGAAGCAGCGACACAACTTGCTGATGGAGCTACCTTATCTAGATTAATTTAAGAAGTTAAACTAACTCATCTCAATCTTGGCAAGCTAGTAAAGAATAAAAATATATGAAATTGGAAATAATTTATCCATGTAAAGACAAGTTTGCAGGTGCATCCTTTTCAAGTGTGCACTGTCTTTGGTGGGGGAGAGTTGGTAGGTGTTCGATTATTTCTATGTTGAATTGCAAGTGTGCTCTTGCTTGAAATTAACAGAAATCAAACCAAAGTCTAACAGGTGGATCGCCTGATGACATTGACAAGCTCCACTAATCCTCGTACCGTTCACGTGTTGATTAGTTTAAACAGTCATGTGCAACTCCGGGCCAGACCCCATGTGAGAAACCATTTATAATGACTTAAGAGACCAGGAAGGAACTAACTCCAGGCCAGCCCGAAATACCAGGGTTTAGGTCCTGATGGGGTCAAAACAATCACCTAAAAAGACCTGAAAAGCCCCAATGTTTTTATCATAAGCTCATGTGACATGTATCTGATTTTTCCTCCAACCGATCAGTTAACAATATGAGACCAAGAACAAAGTTGGTGATAGATAGCTAGTCCATGGTTGATCCACTAACAACGCCGTCTTAACGTTGATTTTCACAAAAAACCCTCGAGTTGTGTGCACCTCACCCCATAAGTCGTTGCACTAAGTAGACAGAAGAATTATGTTTGAAGGGAATGTCGCAACAGCTCTCATTCTCGGGCTGGAACACCTTGTTGCACTTAAGATGTTCCAACCCAATTCTGCTTAATAGAACGGGATTGAAACTAATTAATTATTACAGAAGATCTGATCCTCTCATCCCTTAGATACCTGTTAGACAACGTTTTACGTAATTGTCATGGCTACTCCAGAAGCTAAATAGGATGTAAAATCTCCGATCTCAACAGATCATGAAAGTATGACCAACCATAATCAAAGGTAAGGAATTCATGATTCTTATTTGCCTCTTCATCCATTT
The DNA here is from genome assembly GCA_027563845.1 of Erythroxylum subrotundum. Classification (NCBI taxonomy): domain Eukaryota; kingdom Viridiplantae; phylum Streptophyta; class Magnoliopsida; order Malpighiales; family Erythroxylaceae; genus Erythroxylum; species Erythroxylum subrotundum. The sequence continues at coordinate 4,741 of JAOQMQ010012283.1, read as the reverse complement.
GATTGGCAGCTGCAACCACTGTATCTCCAACAATTTTGCAGAAACCAAAAGTTTTTGAGTGTTTCTTCCAAGAAACAAAAAATTTGAGCAATGCTGCTCCAATTATTTGACGTTACACTTTTGCCGTGCACGTAATAGAAAATGTTCTGTGAAAAACGACACTCTCTAGCATTCACTCTCTCGGTGGAGATTAATAGATACTGACTAGCCGATCTGTCAGCTTAGCAGATTAAATCTGGAAATACAAAAACAATTGGCCATTCTCATTAAGAGAGGGCCGTCTGAACCTCGGCAGTGACGTCTTTCGGGGCTCTCTCTGCGTGAAGTTGCGCAATAATACCTTTCTTGGCATAATAACCGATGACCTGAAGGCAAAGAAAACCACAGACATAGGCAATTGTCAACCAATATTAAATGCAAAATGAATCTGACATGAAGCTAAGCCTCCTTCAAAATTGTTTTACCATTAACATTTGGTTCTGATAATATGAAATTAGATTATTATAATCCACATTTGGGTATAAGAGAGATAACAAAGTGAAATGGAATTAATACAAAACTTACTGGTTCAGTCTGCTTGTGAAATGCTTCCAGCCTTGACTTCAAAACTTCTGCAGTATCATCTTTTCTTTGTATCAAACGCTCTCCTGTAACCTTTATTGGCACATCAACGAGCAGAATGAAACAGAGAAAAGGGATAGAAGGTAAAAGAAACACGTGTTAGATTCCGTAAGAGCCTAAGAAGAACATGCAAATTTTAAGGCAATCAAATCATTAGAAAGGCCAAGAAGCACAAAATTTGAAAATGCCAAGTTCACTAGCAAATGCCGTAAGCTTGCTAATTTATGTTATCAAGTAAAGTAGATTCCTAGAATAGCCTATTCTCAGTCAACAAAATTAGAAGACAAATCAGCCAAAATTATGTATATAAACCTTGCAGGCATGCAAACAAAGATAAAAGATCACCATTCAAATCCAGTGCTGGCTTATGATTCAAACATCAATAGTATGTTAGTGACTAAATTTAGGTTATATAGTATGTAAATGGCACAAACTTACATCATCAACACCAGGAACTTTAGGTGGTGCAAATTTTGTATGGTAGCTCCGACCACTTGAAGGGTGTATCCAGCGGCCCGTAATCCTTTCCTCTAGTATGGAATCATCAATTGCAAAGTTCAGCACCTTATCAATTTTAGTTCCCTGCTTCTCAAGCATATTGTCCAGCTGCACAAAATGTGGGAATAAGTAACGATTTCAAAAGTAAATCAAATAAAATAAGTGCCAGTGCCAGGTAAGAACAGAAAGAATAAACCTTTTCTGCTTGAACCACTGTCCGTGGAAAGCCATCCAATATGAAACCCTTTTGACATGATGGCTTCTTAACTGCTTCATCAATTATCCCAACCACCAAATCATCAGATACAAGTTCTCCCTGTAAAATGTCAAAATCCCCGCAACAGAGTCTCTAGCTAAAACCAACAATTTGAATTATGTGTGAAATTATATCAAGACAATCTTATGCAGCAGCACACCTTATCCATGGCTTCTTTGGCTTTAATCCCAAGAGGAGTTTTAGCAGCGACTGCAGCTCTTAGCATATCACCAGTTGCCAAGTGGCACAAACAGTACTCATCTTTAATTATAGGCGATTGTGTACCCTTTCCTGATCCAGGTGGACCTGCAATTCTTACAATTCCAACTAAGTTCTTCACCATCATTCAATTAACCACTTTTAAGTCACAAATTTGCTAATAAATCACTTCACTATCAGCTGGGGGCCTGATGACTAAACTCCATCATCCTAACCACAAGAACTAGTCAGGCTGGAATTCGTGTTTTTCACATGAATTCGTGAAAATTATGCAATTCAACGCACATTCCGCACCCATCGGTAATTATGGATACTTGAAATTGCTTCCGTAGGCTCATGTTCTAATGATTCCAATTCAACATTTTCACATCTTTTTTCCTTTGTTCTGATATTTTCTTTTTTCAAAATGAGGAAAGTAACATTACTTATTGAATACGAGACTAAGACATTTTGCTCCCCGAAACTCGTGATCCCAAATCAGACGGAAAAATTCCCACAAACAAAAAGCTGGAAATTTGCACGCCTCTACGTGTGGGGCACTTTGACTATTCAACTAAACAGTAAATTCTGCAGATGCAGAGACGGGTTCCATTTCTGAACACCGTACAGTTCAAGAAAACGAAATGAAACATAAAAAGAAAACGAAGGACAACTTTTCTTCCCAAAAGAAAAATGCAACGGAACCGAAGCAACAAACTGATAATGACTAAAGGAGCATGCAACATATAATGTAATAAAACAGCGAGAAAAAGAGTAGATTACCGATGAGAACAAGACGTTTGTCAGGCTTGGAGGAACACTTGAAGCGGCGGAGGACTTCTGTCATTAAATCAACGGAAGGCACATCCTCCAATGTCACTCCTGAACTTGCCATCTCCTTTCTCTGTCTTACACTCTTACTCCCTCGCCTCTTCTGTTGTGTGTATGAAATATGAACGCGAACAGTGTGTGTTCACATACACTATAGGAAGATTGAAGAGAGTTGGTGACAGGAGGAGGGAACAGATGTTGGCGGATTATACAGAGTCAAAAAGACAAAAACAGGTCTGGTTGGGGTAGTTGGTCCCTAATATGATTAGTTAGGTTTCGGATTGACCAAATGCCCTCCACCTTCCTTTCAGTCAAAGGTTATGAACTGGAAGAAGCTGAGTTCTCCTACTTCTAGTCAGGATTTGCGTCGCTTTCCTGTTTTTTTTAACCGAATGTTCAATTCAATCTACCAACTTATTGTGAAATTATTGTCATAAATTCTTAAGGCCGTCAACAAATAAGGTCTTTTAATCAGTGTTTTGAAACCTGAATCGGCCATTAAATCGAAAATTTTATTGGTCACCGATTTGACCTATTTAACCAGTTCAACTATCAGTGTGACGTCATAATTATGTAATAATTATATTTAATTATATATAATATTAAAAATATTAAAAAATACAAAAATATACCAAAAAATAAAATAAAAATAAAAAATTTATTGAACCAGTGGTCGGATCAGACCGATTCGATCTATCAATTGACCGATTTTGACCGGTTCTCACTGGTTTAATTGAGAACCGATTTTTAAGAGTGAACCGAACCAAATAGCCGACCAGTCACTGTTCGAATCGAATGGTTCGGTCTGGTTTTCAAAACAGAGTTTTTAATAATTTAGAGCAGAGAACTTTCAACTGCTCCTGTTTCTGTGTATTTGATGAATATACAGTCTTAAACACAGGGTAACATACGAAAATGAAAAATAAATAGATAGATAATCTCGAGCACAGGATGGCACACGAAAACAGGAACAGTCATCCTTTGCACTTTATTATGACGTTTCGTTTCTTTGCAAAATGAGATTTTGAAAATTATTTTAGAATTGAGACCAAACATTTACAAAATGAGATCTTGGCCATCAAAATTAAGATCAAACATCCTAAATTTTCATGTAATTTAATAACCTTTATCTAATTATTATACAATTTTTAAAATAAAAATCAAAACAAAAAAATCAATAGACTAGTCCCCAACTTTATAACAAAAAACAAAATATTAAATTAAACTTTAATATTTTTAAAAATATTTAAAGCAGACTATAATAAATGAAAAATTTATTGAAAATAAGTTTATGTTAATTAAATATCATGATAATATTAACGTGACATTATTTTTTATTTTTTTAATCAAAAGTGAATTTCATTGTCACGTGACAAGAAGTAAATTTTGTTATAAAAAATCTATAAAGTAAATCTAACAAGTGACAATAAATTCTACTTTTTAATTAACAAAAAAATATCATGACCATAAAACCCACATTTTATTTTAAAATTATAAAAATAATACTAACCAGTGAAAAATTAACTCATTAAATTTTTTATCCATTTAAAATATATTTTAAACATTTTAAAAATATTAAAATTTAATTCAAATATTTTGAAACACTAAAGTTCAATTTGTATATACTATGAACAAATGCCGTAAAATTATATATAATATACACCCAACTTAAATCATTCACAATCCTCGATTTAATAGAATCATTATTAATGTCATAAAATCCTTTTGGAAGAATTTGTTGAATGACCGATCTCACTCATAAAATGGTAATGGACCCGACTACGGGCATCCGACAATTTATTTTTAATAATTTTTTTAAATTAAAAATATAAAATAATACTTTTTTAATTAAATTTAAAATTAAACTATCTAAGCCTAAATTTATCTAATACCTAACTCTTATAATAGTTGAACCTTGAGTCGGTTTGAACATAAGCCTAACACACAAGCTGACGGCATTATTGAAGCGTTAGCTTTTCATAGTTTCTTTTCTCCGGTTTAAAAAAAAAAACCTAAATCTGACCAGTACATTGTTATCCCTACTTTGTAATTTTCATGGATCATCATTGTTTAACATTTTTATCAAATTCTTTTATAATCTCACAAACCTAGCACGTTGCTATCCCTACTCTCTGATTTTCATGGATTATCATTGTTCAACATTTTTATCAAGTTCTTTTCTAATCTCACAAACCTCGTACTATCATCCTGTTGTATGTCAAAGGCATGTTTGTTTCCATTATATTATTTAATTTTTAATTTTTAATAAAAATTATGAATAATTTAATTCAATATTATATATTTAATAAATTAAAATTAATTATTAATAATTAAATT
>JAOQMQ010012197.1:0-10401 GCA_027563845.1 Erythroxylum subrotundum | reverse complement strand
TAATTTGGCTTTAAAAAGAAGGGCTCTAGTGATTTGAAGTAAGTGTTTGTGCTTAATCTCCACAACACCATTTTGCTGAGGTGTATAGGGAGTGCTCTTTTGGTGATGAATACCCATTTCTGTGAAAGTTTTGGTGCACTCTTGGTTGATGAACTCCTTTCCATTATCAGTTTGTATTTTTAGGACTTTAGTGTCGAATTGTCTCTCAATGCTTCTGATAAATTGCACAATGGTTTGAGTGGTTTGGTACTTGTGTCTTAGAATGAAGGTCCAAGTGGCTCTAGTGAAGTCATCCACTATTGTAAGGAAATAGTGTGAACCCCCCATGGTAGATATACTGTAGGGACCCCATAAGTCCATATGAATGGTTTCAAAAGGTCTAGCCGAATATATTTCATGTTTAGGGAAAGGTTTTCTGTGCTGTTTGGCTAAAGGACACACTTGACAATCATGCTTAGCTGGGATAGAAACTTTAATTTCATTAATATGCTGCAATTTTTCCTTGGATACATGCCCTAGTCTAGAATGCCATAAATCAAAAGAAACAGAAACACTAAAAATAACATTTTCAGCCTTGTAGAACTCTAGGGAAGGACCTTTTAGGTTGTTTGGGGTTAGGAGTGCCTCTGTGCTCAGCTCATACAATCCATTTACTGCTTTGACAATAACTATAACATCATTAGTCCGAAGGTCCTGCAAAAACAACTTGTTAGAAATGAAAATTGCAGCAACTTCATTCTGAGTAGTAAGTTTATTGACAGACAACAAATTCTTGAAGAAATTAGGGATATGTAGAACATCAGTTAGGGAAATTCTATCCCCCAAATGTGACTGCCCAATGTGAGCAACCTCCTGCTTAGTCCCATCCGGGAGAGTCACTGGGTCATATGCATTGTTAATTGTATAACTAGAACATTGAGTGAGATCTGCTGTCATATGTGTAGAGGCACCAGAATCAACAAGCCAAGAGTCAGTGTAGTTGTAAGAGGTGTCCACAGAATGAGTGACATTACCTGCATAGTTGTGGTAACCTGGAAATTTTACCTCTGCTGCAGTTTTGCCCTTCATTGCTTTGCCTATTTCTTGTTGAATAAAATTAGCAATACTAGGAGATATTTGTGCATTCCACAGTTTTTCTTCATTCGGCACTTGTGTTGTTTTTGCTGGACTTTCATCTGATTGAACCATGTTGGCTTTTCCTTTTTCTCTCTGTGCAGCCAGCTCCTTATACCAGTCTGGAATCCCATGAATTTTGAAGCAAGTCTCCAAGGTATGCCCACTCTTCTTGCATTTTTCACAATATTTGTCTTCCTTCTTGAGGTAAGCCCCTTTACTGGAATTGTTGCTGCTTCTGCCTCCTTTCCTCAAGTTATTTGACTGCTTAGCTAGCATTGCCATGTTAGGACTGCTGTCTGTTGTAGCATTCACCATTCTTTGTCTTTCAACCATTTGCAACATAGAAAAAGCTTTGTTCATAGTGGGCAGTGGCTCCATTAACATAATCTGATTAACTACATGCTCAAACTCATCATTAAGGCCCATTAAAAATTGAACAAGCCTGTGGGCATTTTCTTTTGCATTGATGGCCCTTAAGGAATCACAAGTACACATAGGAATGGGACTTAGGCTAGAGAGATCATCCCATAATTTCTTCAACTTAGTATAGTATGCAGAAACTGTTAAAGTACCTTGTTTGAGAGAGCTTATTTCCCTCTCTATTTGGTATAACAGGGGGCCATTTGCTTCACCAAACCTCTCCTGTAGTTCTACCCAAAGCTCTCTAGCAGTAGGGAAGGATAAAAAGGCATCACTTAGTTCTTTAGTCATAGCATTGAGTATCCAAGATTGTACCATGCTATCTGCTCTTTTCCACTTTGCTAATAATGCTGCATCTTCTGTGGGCATGGTGCAGGTCCCATCGATGAAAGAAAACTTATCCTTTGCACACAGGGCAATGGTCATGGACTTGCTCCAGGTAATGAAGTTATTGCCACTAAAGGGTGTAGTGACAAGAATAGCACCAGGGTTTTCTGTATTGGTGACTGAGTATGGCTCATAGACATTTGCTGTAGGTAGGTCTGTGGCACTAGAGCCACTGTTATCAGGGGTATGAGACATTGGTAGGTTTACAGGTAGAAATTAAGGGTGCTGCTTTGATACCATGAAAACAGAAGTAGAGGAAGGTAATATGTAGGGTATTTCGAGGGAATACTTGTATTCACTATGCAAAGTATGTACAAGACATTATTTATACAGCTTCATCTAAAAGACTATTGGTTGAAAACCCTAGAATCAAGGAAAATATTCTAACAACCTACTGACATGAGAATATGCTAGTTGTACACACTACAGAATGAAGAGGAGAAAGGACAGAAAAGAAATGACAAAAAGAAACTAACACAAATGAGAGCTTGTAGCTGGGCCGGCCACATAACATAGTCCAACCCAATGTTATTATTGGTCTTCTATCAATACTAGCACCATTCTCTCTTCATTTGCATGTCTGCAACTGAATGGGAGAAGAAGAATCAAAAGATGGAGATGTGTACATCTATGAAATCTTTGTGCTAGAAATGTTCTAAGGTAGACGACGTACTGATGAAGTGTTTAAAAATGGTTGAACGCTTCACAATTTCGTGAAGTTGGCATTACCAGATGGTCTTAACAGTTCTGGATCAATACAATACGAACATTGTTATGGAACAATCTTAAGCCACTATTAAACTTAATGAATAGTTTGGTCACAAGCTTTGTGTCAAGTTGGTATCGTAAAGCTTTTCTCTTCAGAGAGAGATTCTTTTCACTTCTAAAATTGCAGCAATCATAAATTAAAAAAAAATACATAGTTTCATAACAAGAATACACCTTATTGCTCTAATACACCAGAAAAGTTTCCAAATCTTATCGCCCAAAAGAGATAGAGTGAAATGGCAGTAATACATTCTTCCGATCAATCCCAAATTCGTTTGGCAATGCTTCTGAGCATTGCAAGTGTTTTAGCTATGGAGGACATGTTGGATTTTAATCCCTTTAAAAATAGGATCCGTTTATATCAAATCTTCAAGAATTAAATAAAAGCGGAAGCATACCTGAATTCGTTGTAAAATTTGCACCGGAGTTTTGCGGCTTGTCTTCCAAATTAGAACGTAGCCTTTTTTTAGAGTCTTCCCTAACTTTCTATTTTCTATCCGATGATTGGATGTCAGAAAAGAATTATGCGTACGTTTAGTTTGGAGACCATAACCACTTATATTATGGTAAAATCCTAATCTAATTTCTCAAATTTATAGTTTGACCCATCATAAAACTAAAAATTATAAACTCGGTCTATACACATATAAAGCCCACACTTAAAATAAATGAATGAAGCCCAAAATACCATAAACATATTATACCACTTTAATTAATTGGGCTCAACTTTATATGATAGCCTTTTCTATACAATTATACACATATAAGCCCACATGTTTGATTAAAAAATCCTTACAATCTCCCACTTGGGCTATATGTGTTACCTTAAAATTGTGTATTAACCTTGTGAGTACTCAGAATTTTGCTATCTTTACTGTATGCATCCCCAGACAATCCAGTCCATCAATCATACTAATATAGGATCAAAGTGTCTTTCACTACAATTAATGTAACTAGACCCATCAATAGTCACATATGCTAATATAACCAAATGACATGGATCAAGCATGGATGCATAGCATGAAAATTATAAGCAGCGTGATATTGGGGGGTTGGGAGTAGTATTCTTTACCAACCCAATTTATTCTGCTTTTTCATTAGGATTGGTTTTTGTTTGTATATCCTTATTCTATATTTTATTAAACTCTCATTTTGTAGCCGGTGATAAGCCGAAGGAAGATGAGGATGACATCAGGTCATTAGGCCCCTTATGCCTTGAGCGACACATGTGCTACAATGGCCTGAAAACATCCAATGGTTAAACAATAATGTCTTTATACAATGGTTTCTATCCAACGGGCAAAGCTTTGATTAAAATTTTGGTCTTTATCCGATAACGTCTTTAAAGATGAAAGCTTTTGAAAATAACGAGAAAACAATTTTTTAGGTTATTATCCAATGGTCAAAACTTAAACCAAAGCTTTATGCATTAAAAGACAACATAAACATTCTTGAAAACCATTAAAGGCTTTACTTTGCAAAAATAGAACCGTATACATATACCGAAAAAAACAACATTTGAAGCCATGGGACCACCGAAACATAATCGCAAATGTCAATAACTAGATCTAAAACTCCGATAATATGGAAGATTAAAAAAAACAATTATTCGTGATGACCCAATTATGGACAAAGCTCTGATACTATTTGTTGGGTTTTAATCTCTTTAAAAACATGATCCGTTCATATCAAATTATCAAGAATTAAATAAAAGCGGAAGTATATTTGAATATATTATGAAATTTACTCTGGAGTCTTGCGGTTTGTCTTCCAAATTAAAACGTAGCCTTTTTTTCAGAGTTTTCCCTAACTCTCTGTTTTCTATCTGATGATAGAATGTCAGAAAAGAATTAAGCGTATGTTTAATTTGGAGACCGTAACCACTTATATTAGGGTAAAACCTTAATCTAATATCTCTAATTTATAGTTTGACCCATCATAAAACTAGAAATTATAAACCCGATATCTACACATATAAAGCCCACACTTAAAATAGATGCATGAAGCCTAAAATATCATAAATATATTAGACCACTTTAATTAATTAAGTGATAGTCATTATATATAATTATACACATATAAGCCCACATGTTTGATTAAAAAATCTTTACAGGACAACCTTTTAACTGGTTTCATTTTTCATAAGCAACCTCAGTCATTTTGTATCTTCCTAAGGGTATCAAGTTTCCTTCTTCATTCCTCTGCCAATATACCCCATAAATAAGCACTCGACAATTTAAAAAAAAAACAACAAGCACTCGACAACTCTATGCACAAAAATGGCAGCTTCATCTTATTTAACAACAGCTATGGCTGTAACTAGTATGGAGACAACTCTACTTGAAGATTGTAAATTGAATGTTAGGCATGTTTTACAGCAACTTGGCCTTCTGGACATGATAAAACCGAAGAAACTGATGAAAACAAAAATGGAATCAAGCTCTCAATCGCGTAGAGAGGAAAGAATGTTATATTCCAGAATCTATCCGAAACTTGTTTCAGTACTCTAATATATAGCTATCGACGACGGTTACCTAATAAGGAAGAAAAAGTAAACTAGCTAACATCAGCTGAGCTGGCAAGCTAAAAATAAAACAAATAAAAAGTACAAAAGCGGGAAAAAAGAATCGCCAACACCCCCCCCTCAAGTTGGAGGAGGTGATCGGAACATCCCCAGCTTGGACAAAAGACGATGAAACTGAGGCGAAGGCAAAATCTTGGTCAAGACATCAGCAAGCTGAGACGCAGTAGGTAAATAAGCAAGTTGTAACAACCCTTCTAAAACCTTTTCTCTGGTAAAATAACAATCAAGTTCGATATGTTTGGTCCGATCATGAAAAACAGGATTCCTCGCAATGTGCATAGCCGATTGATTGTCATAGCACAAAGTAACAGGAGTCAAAGACGTGACCCCAAGTTCCTCCAATAAACGAACAATCCAGGTGATTTCAGCGGAAGCCTGAGACATAGCCCGGTATTCAGCCTCAGCCCAATACCGCGCAATAGTAGACTTCTTCTTCGACTTCCAGCTTAACGGCGAATCACCAAACTTAATAATATAACTAAAAACTGACCGTCGAGTAGTAGGACAAGAGGCCCAGTCAGAGTCACAATACGCATGAAGATGAAGAGAACCACCACCAGTAATAGAAATACCATCACCCAAAGAACCACGAACATAACGAAGCACATGCAATAGAGCATCCATATGAGCCGTGTGAGGACACTGCATAAATTGACTGAGGGTCTGAACCGCATAGGAAAGATCCGGCCGAGTGTACGTCAGAAAATTAAGCTTCCCAATGATCATGCGATAAACAGAAGGATCAGCAAGAGGAGTGCCACTGGAAGGTCCAAGCTTAAGATTCAAAGGGAGAGGAGCAGGAGCAGCCTTACAAGAAAGCATATCCTGATCACGTAAAAGATCCTGAGCAAACTTTTGTTGATAAAGCACCATACCATTAGCAAGATACGATACTTCAAGCCCCAAAAAATAATGGAGAACACCCAAATCCTTGATGGTAAACTGCTGAGCATCATAATAGGACGTAGGTTTAGAGTAAGCAGCAAAAGACATAAGATGACGCTATTGAGAAGAAGATAAAGCAGAAAAGGCAACAAGGGGACATGGGAAAAACACAGAGGGAGAAGAACGAGCCTGACACACATACTGTTGTAAGTAACCAGGCGGTTTGATAACCCTGGTAGACCGACATAAGACAGGAGGAGGAACCGAAGGAAGAGGAGAGGAAGATGGTGAGGTAAAAGGAGGAAAAATATCATCAATAGGATGAGGATCTGAAATGGAAGAATTAGAAGACGTTGAAACAGGTAAAAAAAATGTGAGAATCAGTAACAGGAGGAATAGGAAAAACAGAATTAGGAGAAGACGAAACAGAGAAATGAAATGGAAAATGATGCTCATGAAATTTAACATCTCTACTAGTAAAAATTTCCTGGGTCTCCAAATTCAACAACTTATAAGCTTTCTGTCCAAAAGGATAACCCAAGAAAACACAAGGAACAGCCCGAGGAGAAAATTTATTCCGGGAAGAAAAATGAGTAGAAGCAAAACACAAACAACCAAAAGAGCGCAAATGAGCATAGGTAGGAACAGCAGCATGAAGAAGTTCAAAAGGAGTGCGATTGTTCAATGAAGAAAAAGGGAAACGATTAAGAAGATAACAAACAATTAGTAGAGCTTCACCCCAATAAACAATGGGTAGATTAGCTTGAAAAACCAAGGCTCTGGCACAATCCAATAAATGTCGGTGTTTGCGTTCAACAGTACCATTCTGTTGAGGTGTGTGGACACATGAGGTTTAGTGTAAAATACCTTTGGAAAGATAGAAAGCTTTGGCAAAGGTGGAACATAACTCTAACCCATTGTCACTGCATATTGTGTGAACCGAAGCTTTAAAGTGTTTTTCAATATAGGTGATAAACGATTGCAAAACAGACAAAGCCAAACTTTTTTATGGTAACAGATGCACCCACGTACACTTAGAGAAATCGTCCACAATAGTGATAAAGTATATGTGGCCATTATAAGTACTAGTGGGATATGGCCCCCACAAATCTACATGGAGCAGTTCAAAGATAGCAGAACTTTTATTGCTACTGGCAGAGAAAGACAAACGAGCAAACTTAGCTTTAGGATAAATCTGACATATAACATATGACTTATCAACTTTCTTATTTCAAAGAATATCGGGAATCAAACTCAGTCGTTCAAAAGGCAAATGGCCAAGTCTACAATGCCAAAGCCGAGTATTTAGTGAAGGACAATGATCAGTAGCGACATGATGGACAGAATGAAGAAGAGGAGCTCGATTACAAGAAACACTGGCAGAAGGAGAAAGGCTTCGGAAGTCAAGATTCTCGAGCACAAAATAAAGACCACCACATTCTTTACCAAGCACTAGAGGCCTCATGGCTTGGTCCTGAACAAGACAATGAGAATGGGTAAAGATTACGCTAGTATGATACTGTGCACAGAACTTCTGAACAGAAAACAAATTGAATTCAAAATTAGGCACATGAAGCCAGTTGGTTAAAATGAAATGATTGGAGATTTTCACAGTGCCAGTATGAGTGACTAAAGCTTGTTTTCCATTCGGAAGAGTAATATGGAAAGGTGTATGCAATTGCTGAAAGGTGTGAAACAAATCAAGGTTAGAAGCTATGTGGTCGGTGGGACCACTGTCGATGATCCAAACTGGTTTAACACAAAAATTAAAGAAGCACAGACGATCCACCAGAGTCGCCATTGCCAACACCCGAAGACTGGCCAGTAATTGAACCAAATTTATTCAACAAAAGTACCAATTGATCATACATTTCTTGGTTCAATCCCATGCTAGGTTCGGTGGATGCACTGATATGAGCAACATCATCAGATGTAGTATTCGGCCCCTCAACATCATGAGCATCAGATTGGACAGTAGCTGCCACCTGCTTGCTCCTGTCCCACTGCTTAGCACCACTCCTAGCTGGAGGATGCAATTTGAAGCATCTCTCGATGGAATGACCATAAACCTTACAAAAATCACAAAAAAATTTTGAACGCCTACCATTGGGTGTAATGCCATACACCACTTATTTAGCATCAGACACTGGAGACTGATTAGCAATGCTATGAAGCTTGGAATGAAACATGTTTGATTTCTATTTTTGATATCCAGCAGCAAACGCAGCTCCATCTGAAAAAACATCAAGAGATGCCTCACAGTCTCTCTGTTTCTCCTCTTGCAAAATCAATCTATATGCTTGACTCAAGGTAGGCATGGGCTGCATCATTAAGATACTCCCTCTCGCTGTCTTAAAATCCTCATTAAGTCCCATGAGAAACTGTAAAAGCTGTTGATCTTCAAGAAACTTATGTAACACACTTGCTGCACCACAAGACATACATGCTGGTAACTCAACCAATCCAAGATATTCATCCCATTTCGTCTTCAGCTGTGTGTAATAACTACTCACAGATTGAGTACCCTGTGAAATTCCGAACAACTCTTTCTGTACCTGATATCTACGTGGGCCATTTGACTGGCCATACCTCTCCTTCAACTCTGTCCAAATATCGACTGCAGATCGAAAACTTAGAATATTATTCCCTATATCAGGTTCAACAGAATGTAAAATCCAAGATATCACCAAATTATTACACCGTTCCCATTGCATCTCCTGCACAGAGTCATTAACAGGCTTTGCACAAGTGCCTATAACAAAACCGTATTTATTCTTTGCAATCAAAGAAATCTCAGCAGCTCGTTGCCATTTATTCTAATTATCACCATTCAACTTTTGCGTAGCAAGACTATGATTCGAATGATCCGAACTATGAATATACAATTCACTATTAACATCAATATCAGTGAGAAAATGCGACTAAACATCAGTAGACATATTCGCAACGTCAACAACCAACACTCAACGTCAAGATGTAGTAATAGCAACAACCAGAATTCAACTACATAGTGAAACGTTAAACAATGCACCTGATTATCTGCTCTGATACCATGATAAAACCGAAAAAACTGATGAAAACAAAAATGGAATCAAGCTCTCAATCGTGTTGAGAGGAAAGAATGTTATATTTCAGAATCTATCCGAAACTTGTTTCAGTACTCTAATATATAGCTACCGACGACGGTTACCTAATAAGGAAGAAAAAGTAAACTAGCTAACATCAGCTGGGTTGGCAAGCTAAAAATAAAACAAATAAAAAGTACAAAAGCGGGAAAAGAGAATCGCCAACGGGACAAGCTTTGGTTTTTGCTGATTCAAGATGAAATAGCATAATCGTTAATCCTCCATTGTAGTTTTCCTTTAATAATTAATCAAACCACTTATTAATCCTGCTAATGGTTTTATTTAGATTGGTCGGTGAAAATTAACTTTTAATTATAGATTTTTTCAAATATTAAAGTAAAAAGATTTACGAATGCTTCTAATTTTTTTGTTTAAACTAAATAATAGAATTTACATTTTAATTATGCCTCATAGATTTTCAATAGAATAATTAATTTGATTAATATTTTATTTTTATTTTTTAAAAACAAAATTTAAATTTTGATAAAAGAATACGAGCTTTTTTTCAATTACTTTTTATAATTAGAATCAAGTCAACTCCAACATATAAAGTGGACATTTTCGTTTTTCAGAAACGTACACGACTTAAATTTTGATGTCAATGTAAAACAAGCGTTATAAAGAGTTGTCATGTCAGAAGAAGTCTCGTCCTAATAATTTTCTAGACAATCGCATTTATACTTTGTACACCATGTTTTAGACTCTCTGCACCACACAACATCTCAGGATTAGGAGGATTGATATTCATAGGATTGGTAACGGCCACCTAATCTAACTCAAAAAAAATTTAGTCTCGACTTAGTTAAAAGTCAAATTGGGCACCATGTTTTAGATCTCTGCACCACACAACAACTATCTCATGATTAGCAGGATTGATATTCATAGGATTGGTAACGGCCAGCTAATCTAACTCAAAAAAATTTTAGTCTCGACTTGGTTAAAAGTCAAATTGGGCACCATGTTTTAGACTCTCTGCACCACACAACAACTATCTCATGATTAGGAGTGGTTCTGCCAGATTCTGACTGAACTGTACGTCGCCGTTTGGATCCATGAATCGACTGTTCTCTGTAGTAGTTTCGACGTGAAGTTCCTGCAAAACAAAGAAGGCACGTC
>JAOQMQ010012115.1:0-10404 GCA_027563845.1 Erythroxylum subrotundum | reverse complement strand
ACCATAAAGATATTACCCACCTTATAACTCTTGAAAATCCAAATTCAATGGTGCCCTTCCTCTTGCTCTTGAATAGGTTTTTCTTGATTTCCTTAAACAACCAATTTCTCCTTTTCATTTCCAATTCAATAAAACCCTAAAGCTTCAAAAATCACAACCAATGAGATCAACAAAAATCAATCTCAAACCTAACCCACCCATAGTCCATCTAGGTTAGAAAAACCAAAACCTAGCTTAGAAACCTTAAAAATCAAATGGGTTTTCTTAAACCATCCTCTTTCTCCATTCATTCCCAACACAAAACCCATCTTTCTATTTCCTTTCTCAAACTAAACAAGAACAAAATAGCATAGATCTTACCTTAACAAGATTTTTCCTCTTCTTTTCTTCTTCTTTCCTTCTTCCTCTTCTTTCTCTACGTTTTTCTCTCTTCTTTCCTCTATCTCGTGGTGCTTTCTTCTTCTTCTTTCTTATTCACGACACCTCCTCTCTTTTCTTCTTATTTTAAGACAACATTTTTCTTGCTCTTCCCTTTTTACCGTTCATTTAATTGGTCCTTCCCATTTTACCCTCCTTTGGTCTTTAAGACTAACATCTTATACTTCTAACTTCTTAACTAATGATCATGGAAAAATTGAAGGAATTTGATAACACTTCCTTCTAGAAAAATGTTCCTCATTATCTTAATATTCTAATGACACCAAAATCATTCAATTCAGTTTAGTAATTTGGAAGATATACCTTAAACATTTTCGGACTGTCCTTAATCAAAAACAGTTTACGATATACAACTTCCATCTAGAAATTGAACACATTAGAGACTGAATCAAGATTCGGCTTCTTCATATGATTTGTAGCCCTATTTCTCTAGTTTAATCTAAATTAAGAATTGTCTCATTTGGATAACCGGAGAAAAAGTTATGGCTAAAACACTAAAGCATGCTCAATGAACATGTTCCAACTGTATTTTCCAACTTTTAACTTCCAACATTTCACATATAATAGTTCTAACTTCCAAGAAAAGTTTGGGGTCCAACATATTTCAATCCAATTGACATACAAGGAGCACTTCAATGTTCTCACATTTATCAAACTCCTCGGACATATATTGTCCGGAACCAACACATTCCCATTGCATAATCATTCAATTCATAACATAAACAAAACAAGACCATCTCGGTCTACTCACAGTATGCTCCAGATTAACATTAGCTTCCATGATTTGGAAACGTCTGAATGCGGACGTTCAACCTGCACATCCAAATTATGCAATATACACATTGCACTCACACATTAATAATCGAACAATTATAAGCATTCATTTATGCACACGTGTGTATATGGAATATGTATGATGCATGTTCATGACAATCTCGGGTATTTATTCCTTATCCTCATCACATAATATGTCCTTTCACAAAACTAACCTAAGTATAATTTATACTTAGGTTTATACCTCAATAAAATCCTTAAAAATCACTATTCATAACTCATTGAATCACTTTCAATTTGTTCCAGAGCTGAATTTTAGGTCTACTGTTCTTATACTGAAATAGTACACTATACTCAATTTCCATCCAGAAATTGAAAGTCGTAGAAATTGAATCAAAATTTAACTTCTTCATGTAATTTGTAGCCCTATTTCACTAGTTTACTCCAAAATCTAAATCAGTCCATTTGGATGACCACAGATCAAGTTATAAGTAAGACACAGAAGCAAAATCAGTGAATATGTAACCTTAAATGTCCATTTTCACATGAACATTCAATGATAGTTAAATCACCAAATTTATATCATATACTTACAACCCATAGGGATTAACAAGATACTTGTTAAAACTCCAAAATCTTCAAAAACTCCAAGAAACCCTAACTCTCATACACCCACGTAAATCATCTTGGCAGTGGTTTAGGTTAAGTTTTTCTTGAGGCAAAAGGAAGAGATAATGAAGTTGGATTAGCAAAAGGTGGATGAAAGCAAGATATAAACCTACTGAAGGTTTCAGTGTATCAAAAATCCATGAAGGAAAAAGTTTGCAGAAGATATTTTTGAAGAACAGACTAAGTCAAAAAGTCCCTACACTGGTATATATATACTCTACTCTATAACCTTATTCAAAAATGCTACGTATCACATCTCGAGATTCAAGCTTAAACGTTGCGTATGACCTCTTACAATTCAGGCCAGCGTCTAAGAATCTTAAACGTTGCGTGTAACACTTTGCTATTTAAGACGCTCCATCTAAGGATCTTAAACGTTGCGTATAACACTTACGATTCAGCTAGAGTCTAAGAGTCTTAAACACTGCGTACCACACCTTGTGATTCAGCTAGCGTCTAAGAGTCTTAAACACTGAGTACCACACCTTGTGATTCAGCTAGCGTTTAAGAGTCTTAAACGCTGCGTATAACACTTTGCGATTTAACTATCGTCTAAGAATCATTCCCCACTTAGAAGCCTTCGTCTTCGATAAATGCCATAACAAACTTAGTCTTTCAATTATAAAAGAATGTGGAATGGGTCTATTGAGTCAAGAAGACTTTCACTTATTCTATTGATTTTGAGGAATTTGTCAAGTGCACAGATAAATACACGTGGCACAATTCATCAATCAAGACGATGCTTAATTAAAAGCTGAGTAAGATGACGTGTCTACGGTGGATCAAACAATGTGATTAAGTCTCAGACGAAGTGCTTAAGTCACAGGTGGATCATCTTAGACGAAGTGCTTAGTCTGAAATAATCAGACGAAGTAGGCCAAGTCTTAATTGATTAGACGAAGGAGATGCATCTAAGCAAATTGATCAGACGAATGAGATGCATCTAAGCAAATTGATCGGACGAATGAGATGCATTTAAGCAAATTGATTAGACGAATGAGATGCATCTAGGCAAATTGATCAGACGAAGGAGATGCATCTAGGCAAATTGATCAGACGAAGGAGATGCATCTAGTCAAATTGATTAGATGAATGAGATGCATTTAAGCAAATTGATAAAATGAAGGAGATGCATCAAAGTAAGATGCAAACAAAGGACACGCGTTGTAGCGAGACGCAAACAAAGCAAACACGTTAAAGTAAGACGCAAACCACGCGTGGAAGCAAGACGCAAACCACGTGTGGAAGCAAGACGCAAACCATGCGTCATGCCTCGAAGCAAGACGCAGATGAAGCAATCGGACGCTTCTAAGTAAGACGCAGACGAAGTCCACGTGTCCAAGTCAGACGCAGACGAAGTCCCCGTATCCAAGCAAGACGCTGGAAGATTTTAGGGATTCATCTCTAAGACGATTTAACACAATTTAACTTAACTCCATATGTCTCTAACAATTTCAATATCATCATCTCTCAAATTCTAAGTCATCCCCGAATTTCTTAAAGTCATTTTTAACAATTCTCTAATATCATTGACTCCTATTTCTATTTTCCATACATCAATTTACTTGCTAAATTAGCATTTTTCCTAGTCTAATAAAATCAACACTTTCGAAAATAATTCCTAAAATTTACCAGAAATTCTAAATTACTAAATACACTTTCCAAATCAATTTTCCACAAATAAAACCACAATTCTCAATAGCATCATATCAAAATTCAACTATACTCGGAATTATTCATGAATACATGTGCAATTATTTTTATGTGCAGAAGTTCGATATTAACATATAAGTGTATATCATATGATGCATGAGCATGCAATGTATTTCTAATCTTTCAGAAATCTTTCATATTTACTATTTTAACCTCTCCACAGGTAATGGGATGCTACATTAACAATCGATCAATTTATTAATCAATCAGTCAGTTTTTGTAAACTAATCGTTTTATAAACTAAAATAAATTAGTTATTTTTTCTTTAACAATATTTTCTTCAATTTAACTTTAAAATTTTCTATTGGTAAGGACAATCTTCTTTAATCATATTTCAAATTATTTAATTTAATTCAATCTTTAACTAGTTTTATGACGATCTAATACTGGATAAACTTTTTTAAAACTTAAATCTCTTGTCTTATCAGTTTAACTTCTAGTCCAATTTTAAATATATTGTTTTCTAAGAGAAAATCCTTATAGTAACAACTACAAAGTGGGAAGAGGGAGTCATTGTAAATGCATGGCAAGGAAGAAATAAGTTAAATAATTTGCGTGTTATTTTGGGCTGAATTCTATGTAGGTTTCCATATGTCTACTAATTGTCACATAGATATTCATTTTTCAAGTCAAATGTATGCTTTATTAGTCACATCATCAAATAAATAATCAAGACAATGTTTTGACTTAGATTGTATGAGTTTTGAAAGGTTAGTCGTTAAATTAAAAATTTTAAAAGCTTGGATACTAAATTGAAAAAAATCTCAAAAGGATAGGCATTTTTGAATTTATTACACTAATTTTTTATTTTGACATTGTAATTATATGTTAGCAAGTCACCTTTATATATGTATTATAAATGTTGAGTTTGTAGCAACTGATTCACGTGATAATATTATAGTTAGTAGTTTTGTATCTTTACTACTGGAGTTGGTAACAATCCAATATGAGCTTGGCCTTAAGCTTGGCTTGATTTGATGTGTAATTAAGAAGTTTGCTTTGGGAAATGATTTCATTTTGGTATTTTAGCTAAATCGGTTCAAATCAGTTCAAGTAGCTCTAGCCGTCCTAAACTTAAGCTTATTCAACTTAGGCTGAGCCCAGGCTTAGGTTTCTTTGCCATCTTTACTATCAAGGATAAACACTTGATAACTACACTTCAGTTTGTTATATGTTTGTTATTAATTTGATAAAATTTGTTACTCACATCCATATATATAAGAGTTGTTGTATCTTGTAAATGATAATAGATCTTTTGAATTCTTATTAATATTGTGAGTTGGTATCATACCAAAATTGTGGCTTATTTAACCTCTTTTTCTTCAAATCCAAATACTACCTCTGCTTCTACTAAGACTACTTACACTCCTCTTTTGTCAAATATATTTTCTAATTCTTTACCTTTAACTCCAACCTATGTCAATCAAACATTCTCAATTAAACTCACCTAAAAGAATTATATCCTATGGAAACTTTAGGTCACTCTATTTCTAAGCTTTTTTCAATCTTTATAGTATCCCTAATGGAACCAAACCATCCCTATCAAAAGAAATTCTTAATTCTTGAAATGAAATAGAAACCAATCTCGCATACATCACTTAGTTTAATAAAGCTCAACTTTTATTTTCATGTTTGCTATCTTCTACTAAAAAAGAAATTAATCCATTTTTAATAGGCTTGAAATAATCATTAGAAAATTGGAATGCTTTGGCCTCGGCATATGGTGTTGTTAGTCATGCACAAAGAACACAATTGCATGTTAAAATTCATAATCTTTCCAAAGAAGACAAACATATTATGAATATCTCTTTCAAGAAAAAGTAATTGTGGATTCATTACCATTGGAAGGATAAGCAATCACTCTAACAGAGCTTAGTGCTATTTCTTTTTGTAGACTTGGAGTTAAATATAATGGCATTACTGGAGGTCTTCAATAGTGAGTAGAACATACATCATTCAATGAATTATGTAGCCAATTGGTTGATCATAAACTACTTTTTATATCTAACAAAACTATTTGTCCACAGTCAATGCTGCCTAATGCACATGTTCTACAAATTCAAATAATTTTCAACACAGTAATTTTTTAAAGGTTGAAGATATGGGAATAGAGGTAGATATGGATCCTCTACTCAGTAAAGACATTTTTCAAATTGTCAGTCATTTGTTACTTGCTAGATTTGCAGATATAATAACTACACAGCCTTTGGTTGCAAATCCAAGTTTAGTAGTAATTTTTTTTTGGAAAAATCATTCCTTTAATACAAGTTGTTTTGTAGGTCCTAAACCACGTACAAATTTGTCCATCTTTCCATCTCTAATAAAAAAAACACAAATTCTAATTATATGATTAATTATCCCGTTACTTAGTACCCTAATATCGATGCTAGTCATCAAGTCACTCCATACTTGGTTTCTTTTTATAGTTTGGATGAGCAAAAGGGTAAGGATTAGGCTGGGCAATTAAGCTCAAGCTAGGCCTAGCCTGACCCAAAGTCAATGGACTCGACTTAGTTTAATTAAGCTTCGATCTTGGCTTGAGTTTTTTTCATTAAAAATTTTTATGAAGCCCAAAAGTTTTGGAAAAAATGACTTCGTTTTGAAAAAATGACATTATTTTTCAAATTTTAAATTAAAAAGAAAAAATGGGGTCGGGTTAGGGCTCAATCGGGCTCAGGTTTAGGCCATATACCTCAAGGCTTGATCAGGCTTTTGTTTGGGTTCAGGCCCAGATACTAATTTTCAATCCACCCTAACCCGACCTATTGCCATCCCCAATAAGGATATATTAGTAGTAGGCAATGGTACATATTGAACAATTCTCATATTTGTTCTAGTTTCACAAAATCCCCTACCAAATCATTTTTCTTAAATAATATTTTACATGTGTCAAATATAAGTAAGCCATTATTATCAGTTTAAAATTTTTGTTGTGATATAAAATTTTTATTGTGATAATAATAATTGTTTGAATTTCACCCTGATTGTTATCTTGTGAAAGAATAGATTACCAAGAAAATAAAGTTGTATGGAACTAGTGAGTTAGGGCTTTACAAGTTATGTAATGTACTTTAATAGAACAATTATTTGAATGCACCTACTTTTTTGATCAAGTTAGAAGATTGACAAGCTCATATTAGACATCTAAATTATCAAATTGTAATATACTAGTTCGATTATTATATTCTATAATGTGTTATACATGCATTTTATCGAGTATTCCCTATTTATGATATATTAGAGTAATTTAAGCATTTAAATGTATTATTGAGGTTATAACGGAGATCACAAATAGATTGGAGATGGTTTTGGACTCAATCAGAAATTTTTTAGAAAATTTTTGAAAACTTGAAAAAGCTATGGAATGAGTCTGAACGAGCTTTAAAAACCTCAAATGTACTTTGGAGATTTAGGTGACACTTTTGAATGAAATTCGGACAATTTTGATGACTTTTGGTAAATTCTGAATTTAATATGAAAATTCTTCCGGGCAACTGAAAAAGTTACCAAACAATTTTGAAATACGATAAAAAGCTTCAAAATTAGGATTGGAGTCTCTAGAAACTAAAATGGGTCAATATGGAGGTTGTTTGAAGGGTTTTAGGTTTAATTAGAGTATATTGAGGTCAATTTGAGGTTTATAATTATATAGAATATTTATTGTATTGATTTAGAAAAGTTTATTCGTTTAATTCGACGAGGGACAAAATGATCATTTGTATAAAATGGTGTTATTGGATTAATGAGTCACACTTAATGACCAATTAGAGGCTTTCTTAAGGGTTAAGAATAATTAATTAAATGGTGATAAGTCATTAGTGATGACCAATAAGAAAGTGATATGTGTAATGCACTAAATGAGTATAAAAAGCAAACTTTTGTCACATTTTGCTTCATTTTAGTGTTAACCATGAGATTGAAAGTGAGAGTGAAAAAGAAAGGGAAAAGACGAGAAACCAAGGTGGAGATTTGACCAAGGAGGGAAAAAAGAAGAAGGAAGAGAGAGAAAAAAGAAAAGAAAAGAAAAAGGAGAAGAGAGAGCTTCGGCTAGGCCATGGAGAAGTGATTCAAGGAGTTTTCATGCTCTTCTACCTCCAATCAAGCATCCAATAAGATCTCATAGCCATCCAAGTGAAGAAGAAGAAGAAAATGGGTTGGTAAGCTTACTTTTGTGAAAATTTGGATCTGTTGTGTTATAGTTGAGTTTTGGTTTTGATGGTGTGAATTACACCCTTATGATGTGATATCAAGGTTTTATTGCATTGGAAGTCATTAGGAGAAGAAAATCACTAAACCTAGTGTGTGGAACCTTGGTCAAAGGTAAGATCTATTGCATAAAGGTTTTATTTTGCCATTTGATGATTTAAGATTAATGAATGACGTTAGGAAGTTAGTTTAATGATGAAAGAATGGAAGGAAAACCATGAAAATGATTAGATGAAATTTTGGTCATGGCTAGGGTTTTTAATGTGATATGATACAAAATTCTCTTTTGATGTTTTACAATGTTCATAGCATGATTTTGATGCTAATGAAGTAAAGAAATGAAAACGAATTGATTTGGAATTGATTTTGGTTGAATTTCGGTCAAAGGTGCATGATTATGTAAAAATTTATGAATGAAAATTTATGGCTTAAATATGTGTATTAAAATGTCATGTAAGTGAATTTAGATTGGTCTTAAGTGCTAGAAATAAGATGGAATTGAATAGAAAAATTTTAATGTAAAATATGTTAAGTTTGACCTTAAGGGCATTTTTAGTATAAAAGTACGATTACGATGTAATGACCATGTGAATATGATTAAGGATAGTCATTAAGTGTATTTGTGGCATTGGAATTATTAAGTGAAGTGTTATGTTATTACTTGAAAAAAAATTAGTATATGGAGTGTATGTGGAAAGTAATGAAGTTGAAATGGTTTATGGTGTATTTGGTTGGAAAATGTATTAAGCAGTTGAATGTATTCATATTAACTTTTTGGATCAAAAAACGAAGATAACTGAAGGATTTCGAAGTGGTGAAAAGGAAACTATCAAATAGTGAGTGTACTTTAATTTGATTTTATTCAAATGATTTTTATTTTATCATGAAATTAATATTTATGTTGAGTTTTATGTGAATGATATATTAGAAGTGAATACTGCTAGCATAAGTTTATGTTTTAACAATATATGAATTTTAATTTTATATAATTGAAAATTACATTGAAATTATGTTATTTGTTGATAAAAAGGAAATGAAGTTTTAGCCTATGAGATACTGTTAGGTTTTATATATGTTATTATACACGTTAGAGTATTCCGATCATGCATGGCAGTGCCTGGGGGCTGTCAGTTACTAATAATGGGTGGTATTGTGTTTGTCAGTAGTCCAGTGAGTCGCCCGCTGCACGTATGAAGTATATATGGCGCTAGCCAAAATTGTTACCAGTAAGCGATGCAAAACCAACACTGTATATATAGTGCTAGCCAAAATTGTTATGGGTAAGCGATTTAGAACTAGCTCTGTAACTACCTATTTATAACAGTTAACTTATTGCGGTAAGCGATGTAGAATCAACTCTATAACTAGTGGTTAACCAATCGTGAGTAAGCGGTGCAAAACCAACTCCATGACTTTATGCTTAGGGTACTGTATGGTAAGAAATAAGTGGTGGGTCATATTGTGTAAGAACAAAGAAGATGTGTTTTATGAAGTGTTATTTTATTACCAGATTGTATGATGCACGAATGAATTTTTCTGACAAATATTTTTCCATGAGCTTTGTTATCGTATGAGGATATCTCAATTATGTTATTACGAAAAGTTTAATTTTTAGTAAATTAATTAACACTCACTGAGTTCGCTTAGCTCACCCTTATTTTTATGTTTTTAAATAAACCACCCCAAGTATGCATACAGGTGCTTTAGTAGCTAAGATCCCACCACAGGATTAGTTGTATCGTCGGGTGCTGCTGTGCTTGTGTCATTTTTGTTATGTATATGTTTTCTTGAAATTGGCTTAGTTAATTGTATATATGTTTTAAATTATTTTGTAAAGGGTTCAAAAGATTGATCTTGTAAATATGTTTGTGGTTGTTTGTGATGTGGACATGAGGTCCCATTTCAGAAGTTGAGATGGTATATGAGATACTAGAAGTGTTTTAAATCATGTTATTTAGGTTTTTGAAAATTAGGAATCTTAGAAAAAACAGCTGTTATGATGTCGAATTTTCAGAAAAAAAAAATTTTCCCACTATTTTCTTTGCTTTTAACTTTTAAAGTATAAAAGGTTTTTAACAGTTGAACGACTTCGCTTTGCAGGAAGCCTTCTGTTGAGTTAGATATCGATTGTAGGGCTATCATGAAGTTGCCAGGAGGGCTCCACTCGGGTTCTAGAAAGGGAACTCTAGGATGGTTCCTTTCACAAACTATTCGTACTCTATTTAATCAGTTTCAGCTATGTTGTTCATCTCATAAAATTACTTCCTATAAATGTGCTTCTTGTTGATGAGGGAAATTACATAGAGTTCCGTTATCCTGAACACAGCATAAAAGTTCTAGTCTTTTGGAATTAATCCCCTCGATTGTCTTGGGTTAAGCACCTCTTTTTTCTTCTTCTATTTGTTATTTTCATTGATGACTATTCTTTATTTATTTGTTTTTTTTCCAAGTTATGGTTGAAAAATAATCAAATTCTTTGGTTAAATAATTTCATTTTGACTGGGTGAGAATTTCGATCATTATGTTCGGTGAGCACCTCTTTTTTCTTCTTCTAATCACAAATATTTTGTTATTTTTGTTGATGACTATTCTTTGTTTATTTGT
>JAOQMQ010012074.1:0-10406 GCA_027563845.1 Erythroxylum subrotundum | reverse complement strand
ATCTCCATGCTGAGAATTTTCTTGGCTTCACCAAGATCCTTCATTTCAAACTCCTGATTCAACTGAATCTTCAATCTCTCAATTTTTCTTTGATTATTTGAAGTTATCAACATATTATCAACATACAGGAGAAGATAGATGTATGATCCATCTTGTAGCTTGCGAAAATACACACAGTGATCATATTTGCTTCTTGTGTATTTTTGCCCCATTATAAACTTGTCAAATCTCTTGTACCATTGCCTCGAAGATTGCTTCAATCTGTACAATGATTTTTCATGCTTGCACACCATATTCTCTTTTCCAGCAACTTAAAAACCTTCAGGCTGAGTCATATAGATTTCCCCTTCTAAGTCTCCATGTAAAAACGTAGTTTTTACATCCAATTGAACTAGTTACATATCAAACTGTGCTACCAAAGCTAACAAAATTCGAATGGATGAATGTTTTACAACTGGAAAGAAAACTTCATTATAATCAATTCCCTCCATCTGAGCATAGCCTTTGGCCACCAGCCTTGCTTTGTAGCGAACATTATCCTTATCAGAAAATCCAACTTTCTTTGCATATACCCATTTGCATCCAATTGCCTTCTTTCCTTTTGGGAGACTAGCTAGCTTCCACATCTGATTCTTATGAAGGGAATGTATTTCTTCATTCATGGCTATCCTCCACTTATCTTCTTATTAACTTTGGACTACTTCCTTATAAGTGGTAGGAATGTCATCAATTTCAATTGGAGATGCATAAGCCACCATATTAACATTACGAGCAGGTATTTGAATATTCCTTTTTGGCTTTCTCAATGCAATTGGTAATTGTTGCTATAGAGGTTCTTGGGTTGGAACCTCATCTTCATCTGGTTCCTCTTCTACCATAAGAGTTTCTACATTTGCTTCATCATTTGCTGGGGTAACAATTCTTCCTTCAAACTCCACCTGTTTTGGAGTACCATCTGTCTGCTTAACATTTTCAGTTGTCACCTTTTTTAACATGGTAGATTTGTCAAAGGTAACATCCATACTAAAAATTATTGACTCTGGGCACCAAAGATGATATCCTTTCACACCAGAGGTGATCCTCATGAAAATTGCTTTCTTTGCACGTGCATCCAACTTTGACTCCTTAATATAATAATATGTAGTGGAACCAAACACATGTATGGAATCATAATCTGTAGCAGGTTTTCCAAACCATTTTTCCAATGGTGTTTTACCACCAATAGTAGTTGATGGAAGGCGATTGATGAGATGACAAGCGTATGTAACAGCCTCAGCCCAAAATTCTCTGCCCAACCCAGTATTAGACAGCATACACTAAACTTTTTCTAGCAATGTTCAGTTCATACGTTCTGCCACCCTATTTTGCTATGGTGTATTCCTAACTGTGAAGTTTCTGACAATACCTTCATCTTCGCAGAATTTTGAAAATGGATCACTCCTGTACTCCCCACCATTATCTGTACGGAGACGTGTGATCCTTTTGCCTGTTTGAGTTTTCACCATCTTCTTCCATTTAAGGAAAACTCTCAGCACTTCATCCTTAGTCTTTATAGTATACACCCATACTTTTCGGGAAAAATCATCAACAAAGGTCACATAATAGTGTTTTCCTCCTAGAGAAGCTATTTTGAAAGGTCCCCACATATCAGAGTGAACATAATCCAAAATACCCTTCATATCATAGATTATAGTGCTGAATTTCATTCTTATTTGCTTCCCTTTAACATAATGTTCACACAAGTCTAATTTGCAGGCCCGAACTCCTTTCAATAATTCTTTATTTACAAAAATCTTCAAGGATTTTTCACTTGCATGCCCCAAGCGCATATGCCACAACCTAGCTGCTTCTAACTCTGGATCATCATTAAAAGCTACTGCTGTTGTTCCAATAACTGCATTACCTTGGTAATAATACATGTTATTGTTTCTTCAAATTCCTTTCATTACCACAAGTGCACCAAAGACGACTTTTATTATTCCATTTGCTGCATTTATAGTGTAGCCCTTTGATTCTAGGACTCCCACAGGAATGAGATTCTTCATCAAACTTGTCACGTATCTAACATTTGTCAGAGTCCTAGATGTTCCATCGTGATTCCTTAAGCAAATTAAACCAATCCCATTTGTTGTGCAGGGATTGTCATTTGCTGTGTAAACAACTCCACCTTCTAGCTCTCTAAAATTAGAGAACCGATCCCGATTGGGACACATATGATGGCTACAGCCTGAATCGAGCAGCCATGGACTAGAAAGGCTTATTGAGGATGCAACAACTAATGAAAGATCTGAGTCTACATCTTCACACTTAGCAATATTCGAATTTCCAACAGCCTTTCCCTTATAATTTGTTTTTATTCTTCAGCTTTGGACAATCCTTTTTCAGTGCCCTTTTTCCCGACAAAAGACACCTTCATCTTTTCTCAATTTGAGCCTCAACTTCAATCTCCATTTCTTTCCTTTAATCTAGCTCTGCAAATGGCCTTTAACTACCAAAGCTTCTGCTGCTCCATTTATACGTTCTTCCTTTGTCTTTCTTCTCAATTCATAACTGTACAAATTAGCTATAACTTCACTAGGAGACACATCAACCTTCCCATGATGTAAAGTAGTTTCGAGAAACTCAAACTCTTCAGAAAGGGATCCCAACAACATCAAAGCTAGATCTTTATTTTCAAATGTCACATCTAAATTCATTAAATCAGTAACTAACTGATTAAAATTGGTGATGTAATCATTTATAGTGGTACCCGGAATATAAGAAAAACGAAACAGACTCTTCTTCA
This sequence comes from Erythroxylum subrotundum, assembly GCA_027563845.1. NCBI lineage: Eukaryota > Viridiplantae > Streptophyta > Magnoliopsida > Malpighiales > Erythroxylaceae > Erythroxylum > Erythroxylum subrotundum. The sequence continues at coordinate 7,621 of JAOQMQ010012074.1, read as the reverse complement.
TATGAAGCTTATTCTAACTGCTTTTCTTCAGGAATCTTTCTTCCAATGCGTTCCACAATTTAGATGCAGAAGTTTCTTTCAAAAAAGCATACTTTTGCTCTCTGGTCTCGAAAGACACGATCACATTGTACCACATGTCAAACGATTTATAGACTTCCAATCTTTCTCCTCAACATCATTTGGTTTCTTTTCTTCAATGGTGATGTCAAGACCTTGCTTAAAAAGAACGTCTTGAACTTCACTTGCCACATGCCGAAATGACCTGTACTATCAAAAATCTCCAATGCAAATCTTGCATTTGTCACAGTAGTGACGCAGAATCTCTAGAATCGACTCGATTAGGAACCCCTTGATCAATCAGATCAAAACCCCAACCCAAGAATTCAAAGTTGTCAAAAGATCTTTTGACGCCTTGACCCAAGATTAACAATGCAATCAGAAACCAAAACACACGAAGATATCAAAAGAACGCCACAAGCAATCCGACTAATCACTTAATAAGTTCGTAAAATTGGTTTGTAGAGAATTTCAGGATTGAATCCCTCACAAAGTGACCTAAAACTATTCTTAATGTAAACTAAATAGGAAGTGCAGAAAACAACCTTTTTAAGTCTCAAAAAGTGGGCCTAAAAATGAAAAGCCTACTAGAAAAAATGAAAAGTCACTTAGGAAGTCGTAAACAATTTTCTAGCAGAATATCCTTTAGTAAATCAAGCATATCTTGGGATACAGACCTTTGATTAAGGCAAAAATTATACCATTGGAAAGCTAAGACAAAAATCTACAACTTTGATGTTGCTCAGTTGGGCTAATTCGACCTAAATCAATATCAGAATTTCATCCCAAGTCAAAACATGGAATAGTGTTATTGCCTTGATGTTATTGATTGTAACTTGACCTCCAAAGGCCTTTTCTTCGTCAACCATGGTACATATAAGCCCACCAAAAGCTTCTCTAAGCCTCTTAGCATTAGCACAAGTAATCGGTCCTTTCGGTATGGTCAACGGGTCATCCGATAGTTGACTTGTCTTTCAACTCTCTCTTGAGCTCACATCATCCTCCCCTTCTTGAAAAAGATTCATCCTCGAATCTGCAATGGTAAAAGGAGATAAATCAGAAACATTAAACGAAGCGCTAATGCCACCATGCTCAAGTCAGAGATCCAATTTGTAGGCATTGTCATTTATCTTTTTGAGAACTTGAAATGGGTCATCGCCTCTTGGATGTAGCTTTGTCTTTCGTTTATCAGGAAATCTTTCCTTAGTCTCTTCAGGGTTACTGCGATATGCTGGCCTATTAGGCAATGAAACCCCAGGCACCAAGTCAATCTGATGCTCAATCCCTCTGATGGGCGGCAAACCTTTTGGAAGTTCCTCTGGAAAAATATCACTATATTCCTGCAAAAGAGATTTAGCAATAGAGAGCAAAGAATCATCAAGATCAACAGCACTAAAACAAGTTTCCTTGTACATTAACATTACAAGTGATTTTTTTTCATGATAAGCATCTCTAAAATCTCTCCCTCTTGCATACAAGCTCACTTTCTTATCTCTCTTGCACTTAGTGTTTCCCTTTCCTCTCTAACTCTCTCTAATTTTTAATTCTCACTCTCACTCATTTTTCCCTTTTCCCTATTGTGTTTGTTCAGCTCAACTCTCTTTTCTTTTTCTAACTCCTCTCGTTGTCTAAGCTTCAGCTGATCTTCGTATACTTCTTTAGGAGACAATGGCTTGAGGGTGACAAGTCTTCCATCTTTAGAAAAAGAATAAGTATTTAGATAACCATTATGTGAGATCTTAAGGTCATACTCCCAAGGCTGACCCAAAAGTATGTGGCCTACTTGCATCGGAATCACATCACATAAAACCTTATCAGAATACTTGCCAATAGTAAATGACACAACCACCTGCTTAGTCACTTTGACCTCGCCAGAATCATTTAGCCACTTTAGTCTGTACGGCTTCGGGTGTTTCAATAACGACAATCCAAGCTTTTCCACCAAATAAGTGTTAGCAGCATTAGTACAGCTACCTCCATCAATAACTAGACTGCATACCTTCTCACCTATATTGCATCTAGTATGAAAAATATTTTCCCGTTGTTCTTCTGGAGCATCATACTTAGCCTGCAAATTTAAAGCTCTACTTGCAACTAGTAAGTCTCCATGCTCTGGATATTTTATATCACTTGTATCTTCCAACGATGGCATTTTTGAATCTGTCTACTCTTCATCTGTTTCAACAACCCCATCATCTTTTATAATCATAGCTCTCTTGTTAGGACATTAAGAAGTTATGTGGCCATACCCTTGACATCTGAAACACTTAGTTTCGTTGCTGGTGGTCATTGGAATGGTTCTTTGTTCTTCTCAAAAATTTCGCTCTTTTCTTTAGGCGTGTACTTTTCTTCCTTAGATTTTAGCGTAAACCTATCATCTTTGAATTTAGACGAATTCCTCTTTTCACTTCTTCTCTTATAGCCTGACTTCCAATGCGATCCACCATTATTACTGAATTGAGACTGTCTCACTAATTTTTTGTAACTAAGTTGTTTCTCTACTTTCCTGGCAACACTAACCATATCTTCAATCTCCACATAATGTTGTAGCTCAACTGTGTCAAATTCTCTACTCAGCCCACAAAAGAATCTAGCCAAAGTAGCCTCTCGGTCTTGTACAACATCTGCCCTGATCATAGCCATTCCCATTTCTTTATGGTACTCTTCAAAACTTTTAGACCCCTGTTTTAAATTTTGGAGTCTTTGATGCAGTTCCCTGTAATAATGACTAGGAACAAATCTTGCTCTCATGATAGCCTTCATTTCATCCCAAGTTCGAACAAGTATCTTCCCATTTCTTCTTCTGTTAATTTGATCCTGATCCTAGCAAACTATGGCATAGTCTGTAAATTCTACAACTGCTAATTTGACCTTCTTTTCTTCTGAATAGTGATAACAGTCAAACACAAGCTCCACCTTTCTTTCCCACTCCAAATATTGGTCTAGATTACTTCAACCTTGAAAAGAAGGAATCTTCATTTTTATACTACTCAGGTTTCTATCAACTTCTTCCCTAGCTCTCGGTTCTCTTCTAGGCATGTCACCTGTTCTTCGACCTCTTGTCGCATACTCCCTAGTTTGATATCTATCCCACTCTTCCATGTTTGTTTCAGTTTCAACATCCTCAAATTCTGGTTGGTTGGTCGGTGGTGGTGTTGGCTGACCTCGTTTCGCAGCCTCTAAACGTTCTAACCTCTCTACATAGCTTTCAAATGCAAGATTCATTCAGGTCATTTGTTCTTGTAAAGCCTTTAAAGTTGTGGCTAGGTCTTCTGAATCCTTTTCGTCACATACCTTAGACATTACAAAGTAACAAGAAAAACAAGTGTAATAATGTTAGTTAAAAAGAAACCTCACTCACTCCCTTACGTGTTTCACTCGAATAGATGATGATTCACTCGTATTTTGCTCTTTTTTTGGCTTTTTCTTTTGATGTAAATCACTCTTGCCTTTTACCACTCTTGATTCTTCCCCGAAATTCTTTGCCAACCAAAATTCCAAATAAATCAAGGACAATCCAATTGAAAGTGACACTCTTATAAAAAGAAAAATTGAAGAAATCAAAAGGAAGCAATAAGAGAGCAATGAAAAGTAACACGTAAGGGTCAAGAACCAAAGAAATTCAAAAGATCAAAGGAGAAATTTTGTAATAGGAATTAGCTTTTCAAAGTTTCTTTGTTCAAGTTTTTAGAATTTCAATTTCAATTCAAGCAATAATGCAATATAATTTCTAGCAATCCACACAATTTTTTTTCTATCAATCACCAAACTTCACAAACTCCAACAACCTTCTTTTGTTAACAACTTATAATCGCAACAACACTTCAAAATGAACTATCCACAATCTTAGCAAATTACGATCAACGAATCAACAAAGCACTTTTTTCCAAACCTTTTTTTGGATTTTTTTCCGATTGTTTTTCTTGTTTCTTAATAAAAACTAACTACAAACACAACACGAAGTATGAATTGAAATAAAATTACGAAACAAGAACAACGAAGATGATGTTAATAAACGGTAATGGAACGATAGCGATAAAACAAGGAGCGAAATAAACAGTAGAAGGGAAACAAGGACAAAAGTAAATAGAAAATTGAAACAGCAAAGAAACAAGAAAAATAAATGAAGATGATAAGGACAATGGATAGGAACCTGAAATTGAGCCAAAGCTCTTGTACCAAATGACGCGGAACCCCTAGAATCGACTCGATTAGGAACCCCTTGATCAATCAGATCAAAACCCCAACCCAAGAATTCAAAGTTGTCGGAAGATCTTTCGACGCCTTGACCCAAGATTAACAATGCAATCAGAAACCAAAACGCACAAAGATATCACAGATCCTCAAACCATCCAAGGAAAAGACCGCACTCCGTCCCACACTGGCCTCCCCAAAACTTGGAAATTTGTTGTTGCTACTGGTATGGAAGAGCCCTCCAGTATCCAAGGTCTGACTTACTTCCCACCGGACATCAGAGAAAATAAAATCTTCGTCATCCCACCTCTAGAGCTAGCTCAGAAAGGTGACAGGCAGTTCTGACATGCTTTAATCGGTTTCTTCATTGGTAAGCGCCCTGCCTTCCCCGTAGTACATAGAGCCTTATCCAAGGCTTGGTTAGCTTGCGGCTTATCTGAAATCCTAGTGACTAATTCCAACAAATTCCTCTTCAAGTTTGATTCTGAATGTGGTATGAAGGAGGTACTGGAAAGAGGTCCCTGGCATATCCAAAGGAAGCCTTTGTTTCTAAGAAAATGGAGCTTGAATGCTGGGGAGCAGGAGGCAGTTAGGTATGCCCCTGTCTGGGATAGATTCCATAATATTCCTTTCGAATATTGGAATAATGAAGGTTTGGGTAGGATTGTTAGTGCAGTGGGACACCCGTTGCTGTTGGATTCCCATACTGCCAAAATGTCCCAAGTTCTCTTTACAAGAATGTGTGTAGAATTAGATCTGGAAAAGTCTTAGCCTTCTTCCTTTCAATTGGCCACCTATGATGAAGCTAGACACATGACTTTTAAGGAGATTGCTCTTGAATATGAGTGGAAACCTGATAAGTTAATTCAGAAAATGGAGTGGCAACCTACTGGATGAATTTTTGAAACTGGGACTCAAGCTGAGTTGAAAAATCCTACGAAAACTATTTATGGAAGTCTTCAGCATGCAAGTGACCAGCAGATATGCCCTGAGCCAATCCCAGACATTCCCCAGGAGAGTGAATCGGAGAGAACCCCAAATGACCCCTGTCCAGGAACAGAAGTACAGCAGCCGAATGCTGATCCACCAGCAAGCCTAGATGAGGCTGCATGTCCTGAGCTCAAAAATTTGGAGAGATCCCCAAGTGCACAAAGTCAAGGGGCAGAAGTGCAACCGAAGCATATTGATCCTCCAGCAAGACTAGCTGTTGCTGCCTGTCCTGAGATAAGCAAGTCAGGTATTTCTATTGCCTATACTAAATCTGATGTGGTTCCTAGCATTTCCTTAGCTTCGGGATTGATAGAAGGGGCAGAGGGGGCTTGTTCCATCCGAAAAGGTAGAAAACCTAGAAGAAAACCAAACCAATAGGTTGATTCTTTGCTTTTCATTCATGGATCTAGGTTTTTGGAATATTAGAGGTCTTAATAATCATAAGAAGCAGCTAGCTGTGAAATCCTTCCTCAACATGTTGTCTGTCTCTTTTGTGTGTTTGATAGAAACTAGGATTAAATCTCCTTTCCTTTTGCATAATATCTGCTCCTCTGTTTCCAAGATGGCCTTTCTGTAGTAATTTAGACCAAGCTTTTTATGCTCGGTTAGTGGTTTTCTGGAATCCTGATCGTTTTGTCTGCAACCCTGTTCTTACTACTGACCAATTGATCCTTTTGGAAGTGTCCCCTGTGAATAGTGATACTGTCTTTTTTGTTACTTGTGTTTATGGTTCTATAAACCTCAATCATAGGAAACGTCTGTGGGCCTCATTGTCAAACATCAAACTCACTGTTGGGAGCCATCCTTGGCTATTAGCTGGGGACGTTAACGCCATTCTGTTTTCTCATGAAGCTGGCCCTCTAAGCTCCTTGGCTTTAACAGGAATGTCGGATTTTAGGAAGTGTGTAGAGGATTGTGGATTGTATGATCTTAATTCTAGCGGGCCTACTTTTACCTGGACTAATAAACAATCAGGGGATATCCGCATAGCTAGGAAACTTGATAGAGCCCTTATTAACTCGCGGTGGAGTTCCCAATTCCCTAGATCCTTTGGAGAGATCCTTAACCCAAATATATCCGACCACTCCCCTATTGTGATAAGGAATTCTACTTGCCTTAAGAAACGGCCTTCTCCCTTCAGATTCTCAAACTTCCTAGCCTCTCAACCTTCCTTCTTTCAAACAGTCGAAGCGGTTTGGAATTCTCCAATCTGAGGGACCCCTATGTTCTGTGTTGTGTCCAAGCTTAAATTAGTAAAAACTGCCCTCAAATCCCTAAATTCAGATCAGGTAGGTAATATCAATGACAGAGTCGAGGCTTGTCAAACTATTTTGAATAACATCCAAGACCAAATGAGGTCATTGCCTACTCCTTCCCTACTCGCTGCTGAAGAGCAAGAGGCTATAACTAATCTGTTTAATGCGTTAAATGATCAAGAATCTTTCTACAAACAGGCTTCTCGCATCAAATGGCTGCGGGAGGGGGATAGGAACACTAGGTTTTTCCATCAGTCCATTTTATCTCATCGAAATCGGAACACCATCCATTCCCTTTTGGTAGGAACTGGCCATAGAATCACTGACATAGGGGACATCCAAGACTCTTTTCTAGATTTCTTCCAAAACACTCTTGGTAAAAAGAAAACCCTAGCATCGGCCGAGGAGTATGTCACTCCTCTCTTTCCCCACCCCATCTCAGAAGACCTTAGAAACAACCTTGTAGCTGAAGTAACCTCCTAGGAGATTCGAGAAGCTTTCTTTTCTTTCAACCCGAACAAGGCCCCTAGCCCGGATGGTTTCAATGGGTTCTTTTTTCAACAGTCTTGGCCTATAGTTGGAAATGAGATTACTAGGGCAATTCAGTATTTCTTTCAACATGGCAAGCTCCTCAAAGAGCTTAATTCAACCTTTATTTCTCTTGTTCCTAAGAGGATCCACCCTTCAACAGTGGTAGACCATATTTCTTGTTGTAACATGATCTATAAAGTGATCACTAAAATAATTTCAAATAGGCTTAGACAGATTTTACCCCTTGTCATCAGTCCTAACCAAAGTGCTTTCGTTAAAAATTGCCGTATTGGGGACAACATTCTCTTAGCCCAAAAGAGATCTTCAAGAACTATCACCTTCCCAATAGCCATAAGCGCTGTGCTTTTAAAATAAACCTAGAAAAAGCCTATGACTCTATTCAGTGGAATTTTCTCCTCAAGGTGCTTCTAGCAGTAGGTCTTCCTCCTATGTTTATTAAATGGATCGAAGAATGTCTAACCACCCCCTCCTACTCTATCCTCATTAATGGGTCTCTGATCGCGGCTCTGTCGTTCGATTAAGGAAATCGACCTTGGAAACCGGTCAAAATAAAATATTTCCAAGATTGCAGC
>JAOQMQ010011924.1:0-10417 GCA_027563845.1 Erythroxylum subrotundum | reverse complement strand
TGATAATGAGATTCCTATCATGTGTAATTATGTTAGTATCTAAACTTTCCCTAGTCATAGGATTAATGAGATGGGATGTCATTAATCCAAATAGACTAGCACATGTTATACTCCTTGATTGGATCAAGCAGTAGATCTTATAAGTTGTAGACATGAGTTGTTTAGAGTTAACATATGAATGCTTACTAAGGATAATATGTGTATTGGATTGACCTACTATGAGACAATCATATAGATATTCTATTCCAGTATCAATGATAGTCTCATCATAGCAATGGTACAAGTTTCCTTTAACTTAAGGTGCTCAAGGACATCTTGGATACTAATCTTGTGCTTTGACTCCATTCATCGGTGCCTTTCAGAGGTTACTCATAAGGTGGTGATTGGGTATAGCTTAAGATATTCGAAGGTAATTAAATAGCCAATAAAGGATTCTCCACTCCTGATAGAAGAAGATGATACCGACGATCTTTTATTAGGGTTATTACTCAGGAGTCTCTGGACAGAGTAGATATGTGTCATAAATAGAGTCTTCAATTACACATAGACTAATGAGATCCTAAGGAAAAGATCTAATATCACTTGGACTATATTTGACGTAGTCAGTCTAGTATGAGTTGAAACTTTGATCATACTCTGAACCAAGTGGGGTATAGATAATGAAAGGGCGAATTGTATGGCAACATTGTGTGTAAAAGGGTTCATAGTCAAACCACTGACTTTACGGTCAATTGGAGGTCATGACGTATTGCTAGATATCGCTCTTGACTTACTTAAATTAAGTGTTAATTCAAATGGCCAACATAACTGGGAACCTAATGGGTCACACACATAAGAGATCCGAAGGATCAGTAAAATGGTCTTGAATGGTGATTTAAGATATAAGAGAGTCTTTTGGGATTGTATCGCGATGTGTTCGTGGTAGAAAATGTTGCATGGAATGGATTAGAAATAAGTGTTGTTGGTTACCAATTTGGTCATTAACTTCCCAAAACTTCCATTAATGTGTGATATTCAAGGTCATTAACTTCCCATAACTTCCATTAATGCATGTTATTCATGACCATTAACTTCCCATAACTCTCCATTAGTGATGGGATTTATGGAAAGCCAAATGGTCATAAAATAGAGATTTTTTCCTGCATCTTGTATAAGACACAAGAGAAAGAAAGGTTCTTTCTTATACACACATTCTTTTTCTCTCTAACTCTCAGAAGAGTTCTTGTCTTTGCTAGCACAAAGAAAGAACTCTAGCCATCTCTTAATGAGGTTTCATCCTTCTATCTTCATGTGGACTTTCATTAGAGACGGTCTACATTGATCGTTATGGTTTATGACAACCTAACGTAAAGAAGATTAAAGAATGAAGGAGATCATCGGAAAGGTATGTAAACATATTATATTCCATGTTTTTATTTTCTATATCTATATGCATGAGTAGATCTAGTTTTTGAGGTTCTGTTTTATTTTCTGCTACATATATTTGATATATATACTATTTATGAGATGCATAATCGGAACTTTACACTGGTATCAGATTCATCTTGTGCCTTGTTAGATGTAGCATACATGACATGTGAAAACTGTTTTCATGGTTGTGACAGCTTAGGGTCCTATAATGTTCTGTTCGAAATTAATTATAGAAAATTGGTTTTAACGATTTTCATTCACCAATCTATTCATAAGCTATAAGTGAATGATTCAGTGCGATTGAAAATATTTTTAATGTGATTAAAATATTTAATTTTGAATTTACAAGAACATGCATGAAATCTATTTTTCTATTAGGCATGTGATGTCTATTGGCTAAACTGATAAGGATACACATGATTTTCGTGGAATTTGATTTTGGAAAAATTATGTGAACATATTTGAGATGTTCTTATGCCTCTTTAGTTTTTTTAGAATTATTAAAATTTTTTAATAATTTTATCAAACAATTTTCTAGATATGGACAATTTTCAGAAATTGTATGATCTGTTTTGTTTGATGTTTTTGTGTGTTTATATTTTGGTTCTAGAACCTTAAAAATATTTTTATGTGATGAAAATGTGTTAATTTGATTTATGATGCATGCCTAAATGATTTGCTCGAAATCTGATTTCTAGAAAAAATTTTGAAGTCATATTTGTCATTTTTAATGTTTTATCAGTGTTTCGATGATTATAATAATTTTTATGTGATTCCTAAATTATTCTGATCATTAGGAAATGACCTAGAGATGGTTGGAATAATGATTTGATGTTCTGAAAATTTTGGGAAATTATAAATTAATTTTAGTTGAGCAAAAGATTTTCTAGTAAGACTAGAAAAATTGGCATATGTGACAAAGTTGAAGTTGTTTAATTTAGGACAACAAATAATTATTTTAAGGTAAATTAATTATGAATTATTTTATGGAATTAGGAATTCATGTTAATTTGATTGATATTAATTCCAAATGTAATAACATACAATAGTAATTTTAGCCAAGTTAGTGAAAGGAAGAGAGTAAATCTCAAGTGTTGGATTAGGCCTTTCAATGTTAGGATCCGTAAGATGTCATAACCAAAATGATGTGTTTGCATATATGCATTAGAGAATGCATGGTTAGGAGAATGTGTGGGCTTCTATGATGGATGGTTATGGACTTAGGCCCAATTTGATTGGGTAGTCCATATCATGCCAAGTAGTTATAGTAACTATATGTACAAGACCATCTAAGTTAGATGAGACCTTAGTCAAACCCCTCACTTAGAATATTAAAACTAACGCCTTCTTTTAAGATGGCGAGAACCAGAGTCCTTTTAAAGTTAGGGTTGTTATGTAAACCCAAGCCCGCTTTACACGAATATGTTCAAACCATGGAAATAGGAATTTCAGATTAATAGGTCGGTTTTAACTAGAAGCGTTGGTTTGTTGGGCAAACCCAAGATCAACGTAGACAGAGGCGAAGTTAGGTAATGTACATTAGATATACACGTGTCAAGAGTTGATAGCCTAATGATTGTGCACACATCAACAGTTGATAGCACTAGATTTGATAGTTGCATTACAGATGCAATTGGTATGATCGATATCTACTAGTTGAACTAAGGCGGCTTGTTGGGCAAACCCAAGGTCATTCTTAGGGATATCAGATATTGACCCACTAGGAGATTTTCTCTATGATTTCTCTTATATTTATATTGAAGCTTATGAATTCATGAAAATTAGTGGGGGCTATAATGCGTGTTATTAAAGTCCTTATAGACATGCACATAAATACATTCTAATTTTTCTAACTTTGACGAAAGGTTATTATTGCCCGACTCAACACTATGAGTACTAGTGTGAATCTAAGTTCATTGATGGAAGCTAACAAGTTGACTATACCAAACTTCCTTGACTGGCTCAGGAACTTGAGAATAGTTCTCAAGTTCGAAAAGCTTGGTTATGTCTTGGTCATAGACCTAATACATACTGATGTATATGGTTCGATGTCCATACATGCCAAAGGTGGTTTTGTATACTTCATTACCTTTACCGATGATCATTCTCGATATGGGTATGTTTATCTTAAGAGATACAAGTATAAAGCCTTTAAAAGGTTTAAAGAATTCAGAAATGAGGTTTAGAAACAACTTAGGAGAAGTATTAAATCACTTCAATTGGATTGAAGTGGTGAATACTTAAGCCAAGAGTTCTTGGATTATCTCAGGGATAATGGAATATCATCCCAGTGGACTCCACCTTACAAGCCACAACACAATGGTGTGGCAAAGAGGAGAAACCGAACCTTATTAGACATGGAGAGGTCTGTGATGGGTTTAGCAGTTTTACCAAAATCTTTTTGGGGGTATGCACTCGAAAATTTTGTTTATGTATTAAACAGAGTCCCATCCAAGTTAATTGATATTGCTCTATATAAGATATAGACTACCAAGAAACCCTATCTTTCTCATATGAAAGTTGGGGTTGTCCTGCTTATGTGAGCGGATTCAGTCAAATAAGCTTTAAGCTAAATCTTTCAGTCAAATAAGATTGAAGCTAAATCTTACAAGTGTCTATTTATAGGATATCCTAAGGAAACTATAAGACATCAGTTCTACCATGTTTCAGAACAAAAGGTGTTTGTTTTAAAGCATGCTGTCTTTTTAGAGAAAGATTTTCTTTTAAGAGAAGACAGTGGGAGCAAAATTGAACTTGTGCAAGTTCAAAATGCTCAAACAAATGCAGACCAACTGCCTGGACCTGAGTCTATTGTTCATGAAGATGAAACAATAGTTCAATCTTTTGACACAGAAGAAGTTCGTAGGTCAAGTACGATACGTCATGTTTACGTGAGACACAGATTTCTCATAAATGAACATAACGATGATTGCTCATAGATGATGATGAGCCTACTACCTATGAAGAGTTTCTGAAGAGCTCAAAATCTGACAAATAGCTTCAAGCTATGAAATCCGAAATGGATTCCATGTATGAAAACCAAGTATGGACTTTGGTTGACCCACCTAAAGGGATAAAACCTATAGGGTGTAAATGGGTTTTCTAGAAGAAAACTGTTGGCCCTTGAAATTTGTTTCTCTTATAAGCATGATTAGATAAATTTTGGGGTCTTGCTAAATTAGATATGTTGGAATTAATTATCTTGTTAGTGTGGGTAAGATAAATTGACATGGGCTAAAGGCTTTGAACTATTAAAGTAGTGGGAGAGTATAAGGCTAATTTTGGCAAGTCACTTAAGTTTTAAAACCATAAGGCATTAAAGTAAGGGCAAAAGGGACTTTATGCAATCATTAATGGTGTAAAAGATAAGAAAATGGGGTGTCTTGCATTTGGAAGAGAGAGAAAACGAAATTGAAGAAAGAAGGGAGAGAGTTTCGTAAGTTTAGAGAAAGAAAGAAGAGCAAGCTAGGTTTTGATTTTTCTTAACCTTCAAGACAGATTTTGAGAGTGATCAAGAAGGGAGAAAGGAAGAGGAAGATTAAAGCTTCCATTAAAGCCAAGAAAATCATTGTTTGGTGAAGATTTAAGGTAAGTTGTTTTTAATCTTTTGGAGTTTTGAAAGGTTTTTGGTTCAGAGAGCTTATATAGGTATAAGTATTCCAGGATCAATTTCATACATATGGTTCTTTGGGTTTTGTATTTTGAATTCTTTTGATTTGGAATTTTTTTGTCAATGTTGAAGAAAATCAAGAAGGACAAGAGGAGTAAGAGGAGAGGCATATTTGAACAAGCCATAGTCAAGGACCTCAAGGTGGGTTTCACTTTTATAATTAGGTGATAAGCTAATAAAAGTTTTCTGTCAATAAATGACAGTAATTTATTTTGTAACCACCTCATTCATGTGCATTTAATTTTGTTAAATGCTGCAAGATTGTCCTACATGTTTATACATGATTTGTGTGATGATTTATAGAAAGTTGTTTTTAAAATGATTCTTTGAAATGATGCATGATTATGAAACCATACTTTTCGAAATGGCTTTTAAGATATAACAAGTATATGAAAAGCAAGTTTCCAAGAGAATGTGCCTTTTTGGGCATCAAGCTTACAAGATTTTGAAATCTAGGTGTTACGTGGGTTTGTGGTAGTCCCTCAAGAACTATCGCGTGCATGTTGAGCCAAGTATAGGCTTCTCCCACCTACCCGTTAGTGGCATCGATCTCCCTCAAGGACTCCCTAAAAAATTCACGAATACACAGGACCATTTCATTGAAAATGTGTAGTGCGTCATGTTTTGGACTTACCCAAACCATTTGATGTGTTTATGTGTTCATGACAAGTTGATAGGAGTAATGCATTCATGATTTGCATACATATGAATTTCTGCATTGAAAATGTTTTTAAAATGTCTTTGCTTGTTACAAACTATAAAATTGTTACCCATGGGCTTTAAGCTCACCCCCACTTTCCTCCCCATAAGCAGGTGATGAGCAAGAGATTGAGTAGGCAAGGGCCAAGGCATCACTCCACTTTTGAAATGCTGTTGTAATTTAAGCTAATCTTGAAAACCAAGGCTTTAGTTGCATTTTGAGCAATTTATTGTTCATGTATCTTTTGTATTTTGGGATTTTTGAAACATTGATGTAGTGGGGGCTTGAAATGCCCACTAAAGCTTTGTAAAACTATGAACTTTTTGATGCTAATGGATTATGATTTTGTTTTCACCTTTGATTCTCAAGGTTTCATAAGGAGAAAATTTGTGTCCTGACTTCATGGAAAATTCTGGGTTGATCTGGGCTGATTTAGGCAAAGTTATCTTCTAGAAAGTTGTAGGTTTTTCTTTTATCTTTCCAACAGTATATAGCATGAAATTTTTGGACATTTAAGTTTAAAGTTATGATCCTTTTGAGTGGAGATGCTTTGGAGAGTGTAGAAAGTGATTTAGAACATTGGGGATGTGGGGAAGACCCAGTTGAAACATCTTCTTATGCTCGGTGCATCATCTTAGTTTTGTGCATCTTCTTATGCACTGTTCATCTTATATCTTCTGTTCCATTTTTGATCCTTTAGACAGTAAAATTTGTCTTTAATGTCTTCATGAAAGTTATAGATCTAGAAGTCTTCTTTCAAATCGTGAAAAACCGAAGTCAATACGACATTTGTAGTGGGAGTTATGGCAATTGCGCCAAGATAGGTACAAATTGATTGATGGTATAAACATGTTCAATTCTTTCTGGTATAACTTCCTCATCCGACCTCCAAATGAAGTGATTCTTGAAGAAATGGATTCCTAACATCTTTTACGGTCTCTCCATGAAAATGTGTATCTTTTGGAGTTGTTTTGTGAAAGTTTACATTAAAGTAAGTGAGAGGTCGGTTGGGAGAGCATGATTGGGGTATGAACACACTTTAGCTTTTTAAGTATATCTTGAGCTGTAAAACTCCGATTGAGATGATTCTTGTTTCAAAACAAACTAGAGACTTAGAGCTATAATTTTGTTGAAGAATTCAAGTTGTAATTCGGGTGATTAACTGGGGTGGGCACACCAACCTTGTGGAATGATGGCAAATAACCCTGCAGGGTAATAAGCACAAGGTTTATGACTCCGGTTGTTGGGCTCCAGAAACGGGGTCCAACATATTATGGTATCAGAGCAACTAGGTTTAGGTCCAAGTTTGGGACTATGTTTTGGAGTATCCAAAGTATGAAATGGGTAGCTTAAGATATGAAAATTTTAATTTGTTTCTTATGATTTGAAATTGTTTTACACGATTTGAACTGTTTTACGTACTTTGATTTTTTTTTTTTGTATAAACTAAAGATTTTCAATGGTTTTCTATTGAAGGAGTGAAAAATGCTGCCTCGAAGAAGAACTTGAGGAGCTTTGACTCGATCTGGCTCTCGCCAAGTGAGCACGGATGAATCTTATGTCCCGCAAGATGTTGGGATACACCCTGCTCCTGGTCCTGAAGCACCTAGTGTGCAGCATGAAGTGCCACCGCCTCCTCCTCCTATATCATCTATGGACCTGCAGTTCTTTCTGGCCTTTGCCCAGGCTTTCATATATGCCATGGGCTAAGGGTCGCAAAGCCCAATGCAGGCTCCAGTGGAGAGGAGTGGTCAGTATGATAAACTCCGCAAGTATGGAGCTGTAGATTTCTATGAGACTACAAATCCTGAAGAGGCTGAAGCCTGGTTGAAGAGGACCGAGAGGGTTCTGATTCAAATGAAGTGCTCGGATGATGAGAAGTTAGATTATGCAGTGAGCTTACTACAAGGCAATGCTCTTCATTGGTGGGAATCAGTGCCCCACAGTCAAGTGATGCCTCCGGTGTTATCCTGAAGAGATTTTGTGGAAGTGTTCAGGAAGAAGTACCTCTCAAGGGTGTATATCCAAGAGAAGGCTAGAGAACTTCTAAATCTCACACAAAGAGACCTGAGTGTGAGTGAATATGAGCTGAGGTTTACCCAGCTGTCGCAGTATGCGGACAACATTGTTGCTAATGAGGAGGATAAGTGTCACAAGTTTGAGGGAGAACTACATTTGGGGATCAAGGAGAAAGTCCTGATCCATAATTTTTGTGACTACCAACAATTTTTAGATGCTGCACTCCAGACTTAGAAGCTGGAAAATATCAGAAATGAAGTGAGCAGGAAGAGGAAGAACAGGGAGCAATCTACTAAAAAAGGGATGAGTACTCCAAGCCATGAGGGGAGTACAAGGAGTTACCATACTCAGAGTGGAGTGGGAAGCAGTGGTCCTATCAAGAACAAGCAGGCAAGAGTAGTCTCGAGGCAAGCCTCGAGTGTAGGAGGCACTTGAAGGATGGGCAGGAGCAAGTACACAAACCCTCAATGTGAGCATTGTGGGAAGCTGCACCAGGGAGAATGCTTTAAGCTACTTGGAGCATGTTACCGATGCGGAGAGAAGGGACACTTGATCAAAGATTGTCCCCAAGTAACAAGGCAAGAGGGGTTCTAGATGCAAGCCTTAAGGAGAGTAGAAACAGTGGGAACCAGACCAGTCACAGAGGTGGGTAGCTCTGGAACTACAAAGAAGACTATTCCTCCAGGGAGGCTAAAGGGTTAGGCACAGGCCAGGATTTTTGCTATGACTAGAGAGGAAGCTGCAGCTGCACCTAAAGTTGTTATGGGTATAGCTCGGTTATTTAATTCTGTTGTATATATGTTGATTGATTCTGGCTCCACACATTCATTTGTTTCTGCAAGTATGACATTACATGATGTTGTTTTGATGCCACTGAGAAGTCCTTTAATTGTTTGCACTCCTCTAGGGAGGCATGTGATTATAAGTCAAGTGTATAGAGATTGTGAGCTTTTCATCGAGGGTACTCAACTGGTGGTGGACTTGCTATCCCTAGAGTTAAAAGGGCTAGATGTCATACTGGGAATGGATGTTATGGAGAAGTATCATGCAAAGTTAGATTGTAGCCTTAAGGAGGTAGAATTTGACTTGGACAACGGTGAGAAGGTGATTTTCAAAGGGGACAAGAAAACACCATCACCACGAATCATTTCTGCTTTGTTAGCTGAGAGGATGATGGGAAAGGGGTATGAAGCCTTCTTAGTGCTTGTTGTGGACACTGATGGGAATGAAGGGAAGTTAGAAGATTTTCCAGTTGTGAGGAAGTTTTCAGATGTGTTTCCAAAGGATTTACTTGGTTTGCCACCGGTGAGGGAAATTGAGTTTGCCATCGACTTGATTTCGGAAACCACACCTATTTCTATACCACCCTATAGAATGGCTCCAGCGGAGCTGAAGGAGCTTAAGGAACAGTTGGAAGAACTACTAGAGAAGGGGTTCATAAGGTCGAGTTCATCACCATGGGAGCGCCAGTTCTGTTTATTAAGAAAAAGAATGGAACATGGCACATGTGCATTGATTATCGGAGACTCAACAAGGTGACTATTAAGAATAAGTATCCTCTGCCTCGGATTGATGATCTGTTTGACTAGCTTCAGGGAGCAAGGGTCTTTGCCAAGATTGATCTCAGGTTAGGCTATCATCAGCTCAGAATCAAGGAGTCTGATGTAAGCAAGACAGCCTTCAGGAAATGATATGGACATTATGAGTTTTTAGTCATGCCTTTTGGATTAACCAATGCTCCAGCTGCCTTTATGGATCTTATGAATAGGGTCTTTAAAGAATATCTAGATCAGTTTGTCATAGTGTTTATCGATGACATTCTAGTGTATTCCAAGAGTGAAGGGAAACATGAGGAGCATCTCAGGATTATGTTGCAGACATTGAGGGAGAGGGATCTTTATGCCAAATTCAGCAAATGTGAGTTTTGGCTTCATGAAGTAATATTCCTTGGGCATGTGATTTCGAAGATGGGGTACATGTTGATCCAAGGAAGGTTGAAGCAGTTGTAAATTGGCATGCACCCAAGACAGTGACAGAGGTGAGGAGTTTTCTGGGTTTGGCAGGATATTATAGGAGATTCGTTGAGGGATTCTCTATGATATCTGCTCCGATGACTAAGCTATTGAGGAAGAATCAGAAATTTATCTAGAGTGAGGAATGCTAGAAAAGTTTTAAAGAGCTCAAGTGCAAATTAACAAGTGCTCCAGTTTTGATTTTGTCTGTGGGAGATAAGGGTTATATAGTATACATTGATGCTTCGAGGAAGGGTTTGGGTTGTGTGTTGATGCAAGATGATAAGGTAATAGATTATGCCTCCCGACAGCTATAGCCTTATGAACTGAATTACCCGACCCACGATCTGAAGTTAGTAGTAATAGTTTTTGCCCTAAATATTTGGAGACATTATCTGTATGGGGTTAAAGTCTTTAGCATTTGTTGAGCCAAAAGGAATTGAATTTGAGACAAAGAAGGTGGTTAGAGTTGCTCAAGGATTATGACCTATTGATTGAGTACCATCTAGGAAAGGCGAATGTGGTAGCTGATGCCTTGAGCAAGAAATCCTCTATAGCTCATGTTCAAACAGTTTATCTACCGCTATTAGAGGAGATGGCTAAGCT
>JAOQMQ010011916.1:0-10420 GCA_027563845.1 Erythroxylum subrotundum | reverse complement strand
ATAACTATAAGGTGTGGAAGGAGAGAATTCTACTTCATTTGGGCTGGATATAGATTATACTATTAGGAAAGATGAACAATCGAGTATAATTGAAACTAGCACCCTGGATGTTGTTGCTCTTTAAGAAAAATGGGAGAGATTTAATCGCCTCTCTGCGATGTTCATAAAGACCAAAATATTTGCTAGTATTCATAGTTCTGTCGAACAACATAATAAAGTCAATGATCTATTGAAGGCCATTGATGAGTAATTCACCACATCTAATAAGGCTCTTGCCAACACCTCGATTATTTAGTTGTCATCTATAAAGCTTACAGGCATAAGGGGCGTACGTGATCATATCATGCATATGAGGGACATAGCGGCTCAGCCAAAAACCTTAGAGGTTATCATATCGGAATCTTTCCTAGTACATTACATCATATGCACTCTGTACCAACAATACGGTCCTTTCAAAATCTCTTATATCAAACATAAGTACATGTGATTGATCAATGACCTGTTGACCATGTGCGTGCAAGAAGAGGAGAGCTTGTTGATGGAAGAGGGTGAAAGGGTAAATTTGACTGTTTTAGGAAAGAACAAACAGGATGATGGCAAAAATAAGGGAAAAGGCAAAATTTCTCCTCAGTTCGATATAAAGAAACCATCAAAGTGTTTCTTATGCAAAACCTAAGGAAGTTAGTGGGATATAAACAATACATCTATTTAGGAAGCAGGATGAGTTCACATGTTGAAGCGATTGACACGTGCAGTTTAGTTTTAAGCTAGCTTTATTTTGTATTTGGAAAAGACCTTTTACGTTTCAAATTTCTCCAGAAATTTGATTTTTGTATCAAGACTTGTATCTTTTGGGTTTTCCTTTAAATTTTTATATTTTGGTTTCAGTTTATGTAATGAATCTAAAGTTATTAGTTATGGTACATTATCTGATAGTCTTTATTCCATTCATTTACAAAATGATAATGCCTATAATTCGATACATGTCACTGCTAGGTTGAAATGATGCATTGTGCATGAAAAATCCTCTATGTTATAACACCATAGATTAGGACACATCTCTATTGAGAGAATTAAGAGATTAGTAAATGAAGAGGTATTTAGTACTTTTGATTTTAGATTTTGCTGATTTTGAGACTTACGTGGATTACATTAAGGGTAAGAAACTAACAAGTCTAAAAGAGGAGCCAAGAGTAGCACAAATCTGTTAGAAATCATATATACAGGTATTTGTTGTCTAGATATGGAATAGTCCGAAATACTTTATCACCTTCATAGACGATTATTCGAGATATATGTAACTCAACTTACTTCGTTCTAGGGATGAAGCTTTGGATGCCTTTAAAATTTTTAAGGCTAAAGTAGAGAATCAATATGGAAAACTAATTAAAATCATGAGATTAGATAAAGGTATAGAGTACTATGGTAGATACACTAAGAATGGACAAGCACCTGGTCCATTTGTGAAGTTTCTTTAGGAACACAGGATTGTTGCTCAGTACACCATGCATGGCTTTCCGGATTAGAATGGTGTGGTAGAAAGAAGAAATTGAGCCTTACTAGATGTGGTAAAAAGTATGAGGAGTAACACAAAACTTCCTCAGTTCCTGTAGACTAAAGCTCCAAAGACGACTGTTTATATATTAAACCGAGTTCTAACCAAGGCTGTCTCAAAGACACCTTTTAAGTTATTTAAGGGTTGAAAATTGAGTTTGAGGCATATACACATTTGGAGATGCCCATATGAAGTGAGAATTTATAACCCACAAGAGAAGGCCAAAGGACCATTAGTGGGTATTTCATAGGATATGCTGAAAGGTCCAAGAGGTATGATTCTATTGTCTATCTCACAACACTAGGATTGTGGAATCAAGAAATGCACAATTTTCAAAAGTAACTTGATTCTTAAGAATGACTTGATTAGTAGAAGTGGTCAATTTCACGATATAGTTTTTGAAAAGGACCATTATGACGCTCGACCCTCTAGTTCAAGTGATAGATTAATTATCATTCACACCAATCAAGTTGAAACAGATGATGGATAACTAATTACTAAAGTTCCACAAGCTGTTAATACTAATCCAGCAGATCAAGTTCTAAATGAGGAATAATTAGAAATTGTTGAGCAACCAGTTGAACAATAGTTTGAGCATTAGGTTCTTTGAAAGGATGATGATACAACATTAAGGAGATCTACTAGAGTTAGAAGGTTAATAATTCCTAGTGATTATATAGTGTATCTACAAGAGTTAGACTATAACATTAGAGTCGAAAATGATCCTGAAATATTTTCACAAGCCATGAGTTCTAAGGAATTAGACCTGTGGTATAACGTCATGTAAGATGAGATTAGTTCTATGGAATCTAACTAAGTCTGGGATCTCGTTAAGTTGCCTAATGATGTGAAATCCATTGGATGTAAATGGGTATTTAAGATAAAGAAATACTCACGAGGTAACATTAAGAGACATAAGGTGAGACTTATTGCCAAAGGGTTCACTCATAGGGAAGGAATCGACTACACGAAGACATTTTCTCCTGTATCTAAGAAAGATTCTTCTCGTGTAATCATGACATTGGTAGCTCATTTTGATTTTGAGTTATATCAAATGGATGTGAAAATGATGTTCCTCAATAGTGAACTAGAAGAAGAGGTTTACATGAAACAACCTCAAGGATTCTCCTCCAGTGATGGTGAGCATTTAGTCTACAAGCTTAGTAAATCCATATATGGATTAAAATAAACCTCCCGACAATGGTATTTAAAATTTCATAAGGTTATCACCTTATTAGTTTTGAAGAGAATATAATGGACCAATGTTTGTACAGAAGGTTAGTGGGAGTAAGACTTATTTTCTTGTGTTAGATGTGGATGAAATTTTGCTTACGACTAATGACAAAGGTTTGCTATATGAGGTGAAACAATTTCTCTTAAAGAATTTTGATATAAAAGATAAGGGTGAGGCATCCTATATTATTGGCATTAAGATCCATATAGAAAGATCTCCCATTTTGGGTTTATCTCAAGAGACCTATATCAACAAAGGTTTAGAGAGATTTTGGATAAAAGATTGTGAACAAAGTGTAGCACCTATAGTGAAGGGTGATTGATTCAATTTGAATTAATGTTTGAAAAATGATTTTAAATTGGAACACATGAAGAACATTCCATATGCTTCAACTCTGCACTAGATCGGACATCGCATATACTGGTGGAATGTTAGATAGATATCAGAGTAACCTAGGTGTTGGCCACTAGAAAGCTACAAAAAAAGGTTATGAGATATCTTTAGGGCATAAAAGCCTGCATGCTTATATACAGGTGAATAAAGAACTTGGAAGTAGTTGGATATTCCAATTCTGACTTTGATTGCTACATTGATTTAAGAAGATCAACATCTGGTTATATTTTCATGCTAGCTGGTGGAGCTATATCTTGGAGACGTGCCAAGTAAACGCTAATTGCTACTTCTACTATAGAGGCTAAGTTTATATCATATTTTGAGGCCACCTCACATGATGTATAGTTAAAGAGTTTTATATCTGGCTTAAAGTTATCAATTCAATTTCTAAGTCATTAAAGTTGCACTGTGATAACTCAGCTGTGGTATTTATGGCTGAAATTACCAAGAGTGGAAGTTGAAGTAAGCATATCGACATTAAGTATATAGCTATAAGAGAACATGTTAAGGAAAGGAAAGTTATCATTGAGCACATTAACACTGACTTGATGATTGTGAATCCTTTAACTAAATGCATGCCATTTAAGCAGTTTAAGGATCACATAGTGCGAATGAGGCTTGGTTTCATAATGCAATTTTTATTGTACATTTGTTACTTCAATGGAACTCTTATTTAATTTGATGTTTTCTCATATGGTTTTATGCATATATATTTGATTGTTTTGAGAAATATCATTTAGTTTGGACCTAGAATAAACAAATGGTTTGTTTATTAAGTTTAAGGGCTAGTAAAATGAGACTTTATATATTGTAATACATGGAAGATAATACTCGCTATGAGAGGACATATCGCTATGATTCATATATTTAGTTTCTTATTATGTTTGATGTTGGGTTAAATGGATCAAGTAGGAGAAATATAGGATTTTTTCCCGAAATACGCAAACACCCATATATCATTATTTTCATCTTCTGTGATGGGCAGAGGTGATGAAGTGATGAAATATATATTTTTAGGTCCCCATCACCGGCTTCACGCAATACTAGTTGGCCACCATCGAGTTATGGAGATCAGAGGCTAGAAGATTCAAAAAATTTTGAAGCGTTGCTGGACAATATCAGTGTAATGATTGGAGGTATTCTTCTGATTATTGAACATTGTGAATAACAAGCAAGCATTGTGTTCATATGTAGATGATTTTGTGTTTTAAGATGCATGATTTAGTTTACACTACCTCCAGGAGCTACTTGCCTTCCTTGACCTTTTTTCTTTACCCCTTACTCCCACCAACCATTCCCTTGGTACTTCAAAGCCTTCGTTACCCTAGTTCCTCTAAGTCTCCTGAGCCTTTTGGTTCAAAACCTAGGCCTTTCTCTCACTATAGCCTTCCTAATTCTAAAACCTTTGGGATATCTGTGGTCTATAAAATTAAGTCCACTCCAACTTTTCCCTCTTTTCCACCGTAAAACTCAATTCTTCCACTAATCCAAGCTCTTTTAGTGAAGATCTTTTAACAAAAATAAGAAATTACAACTTGAAGAAGCTTTGGAGTCAAGTTGTAAGAGACAATGCCCCTTTGGAAAAGTTAAAATATGAACTTATGCATTTGAGTAATAAAGATTATATAGTCTCACCTTGTGCATTTGGGTAATAAAGATTACATAGTCACATCTCATATGGAGGTTCTAAATATAGGTGCTCAAATATAGTGCTCTTTGAAAAAATTAGTGTGCTATTTCTTTGAAAAATTTAGTATACTATTTCTTTGAAAAAAAAATTGTCTTTTCTAGTTGTTCAACCATGGAAAGAGAAGAATTTGGATAAATTATGCTTGGAAAGCACTCTTGAGTTCATTAATGAAGAAAGACTTCTTCCTCTTCAAGATTAGACGTCAGTTAGGTATACATAAATCTTTAGAATCTTGCACTTAGCATATATTGGGTAAACTACCGTTATTATAAAAATAGAGGCCTAAAATATACTGACAAAAGAGTAGCATAAAGAAGAACCCATTACGGATAAACTTTTATAACATACCCCTTGAATATTTGTCCATCTTAAGGTTAACCTATCTAGCTTGCTTAATTGGAAGGTATGTGTAATTAGATAAACATACAATAAAACTTAAGAGGATTGGATACACTCGTATATATGTGGAAGTGGATATTTAAAAGACATTAAGTAACACCCTAAAGATAAACCATCTAAATGAAGATAATATCCTTTCAAATGTAGTTATTTCTCTTTCTTATCAATGGAAGCCAAAAGAAAGAAGTCATGAAGGAAAGAAAAAAATGTCGATGCCTACAAAAGCTTTACCTAAAGGGAAAATGTTGAAGTCTTAAATTATAGCTTAGCTAAAATAACTGAATGCTGAGAAGGAAGTCCCAATATTTGAATCACAATAAAGCACTCATTAAGATAGAAATAATTCACCCAAATGTAGTAATTCTCATGTCAAAAGAAGCATGGTTTTTTATCTTACAATTAAAAAACTTGATGGGAGTAATATATCTATTAATAATGATAACATAGTACCACAGTTATTAGAAAAAAAATATAAAAGGTACAACTGGATTGCCTAAGGAAGCAATTAAGAATGGGTTGATGCAAAAAAAGTCCTCGGTCAAGCATTAAAAAACAAACTTTGGCTAATGAAGAGGAACAAGTTGATATGTATGAACCTGATAGGCAAGTAACTATAAGTAGTGATAATGGCCATGATATTTGGATTGATGGAAATGAAAATTACATATGTGTGAAAAAACTATAATTAGTGAAGTTAGAATTAAAAAAGCTTCATAAGGAGAATGAAAGGACCCATCCTGGAGTTCCTTTTCCAGAATTTGAGTGGAGCCCTCTCGGTGACCCCATGATAGCCCTCCAATTGATATCTAACTTAACTAAAGGGTTCCCACAAAGCCAAGCCATTCAACTGTTTAAAATCTTTCATATTTTAAAAGTTAAAATCGTGAAAAATAGTGAGAACTTTTTTATCATTTTATTGAAAAGTTCGGCAGTATAATGATTGCATTTTAACATTACTAAAATTTCAAAAGCCCTATAAAATTTCAAAACACTTATATACTCACACCAATTTCTCAACTACAAAATTTGGACTTCAACTCCACTTACAAGCAACCCCAAACAAATGATTCTCAACAATCACTACAATAAACTTTAAAAAGCTAACATATATTTATGCATTTCATTTAAAAGCCTTTATAAACATCCATTCTTTATACAAATGTACAAACCAAAATGACATAAGCACAATAACACCTGACAATACAACTAATCCTGCTACAAAGTCCCAATTACTGCAACACCTATACACATACTTGGGGTGGTTTGTTTAAAAAACATAAAAATAAGGGTGAGTTAAACGAGCTCAGTGAGTGTAATCAGTTTACTAAAAAAATTGAAATTTTTATAACGACATAATTGCAATATTCCCATACAATCGTAAAACAGATGGTAAAGCATTTGCATAACAAGTTATTCATACATCATCAAATCTAATAATAGCATAGCATTTCGTAAAACACAATTTCAAAATTTCTAAAATACCATTCCAAAATGCTTTTCGATGTTAAACTCATAATATACAAGTTTCCATTTTTCTTTTTTTAAACAATAAACAATGGTTGCAATAAGTTTTCTCAAAACTTTTGTATTGAATATAAGTCAACCACTAGAATTGGCACCATACGGTACCTATCAAATCACTTTTAAAAATAAATAGTGGTATCATTATTACTGTCATGAATTTTATTACTCAACATAACCCACCACTAGTTCCTTTACCATACGATACACTAGGCATAAAAGTCATGAAGTTGGATTTGCATCGCTTACTTGTGACTGGTTAACCATTAGTTACGAAACTGGCTCTACATCGCTTACTAGTAATAGGTTAATGACAGCGCGTGTCGAGTGCACTGCAAAATTTACCTGACTCTGCATACTAAAATTTGTAGTTGTGGTAAGTCGGGATCGAATCCACAGGAAATGTTTGGCTAATTTTCGGAATGAAATTAATTGATGCAAGGAAAATAAAGGGGGGTTTTTGGTTTTAAAACAATTTAGAAAATTAAAGTAAAATTGAACTATTGAAAACAAATTGAAACAAATAATCGAAAATGAGAAAAGTGTCGAGTATGAGTAAGGTCCGGTTCTAGGGTCAATCTCGGCCTAAGCACAATCAAGCATATTTCTTCATTCTAAAGTCTTTACAATTCTTTCGGACTATTGATCTAAGACTAATAGAACGCTCTACAAACCTCAGTTTTCCCTTAGGTTGTATTTAACCAAGATACGATCATTGATTAAATCTAACTACCGAATAACCTAGGATACGATCTCTAGATTCAATTTGGCAGTCGCATTATGAATTGGAAAACGATCAATATAGGCAGTAACCTCACACGTTCGGGTTATCTAACCTAAGTTATGTTGTTCCTAACGATAAACGATCGTTAGATGCTACTCACAAATATTAAAAGTAACAATTACGGATTACAATTAATATTTAGTAACAGGTTCGAAATAAAACGATCAAAATAATCTATCAAGATCATTAATTCCAAACCATCAAAATTAATATCAACAACACAACAACCCAAAAATAAATTGCTACTTTAAAATGACAAAAATAGCTTAACCGTAGTTGGCGTCGATATCCTCGTCAAACCGGTGTCGGAAAGTTAGCCGATCATCTTCATTTTCATGCTCCAAAAATAGCTCATAAATGTCATGTAATATTAATGCTCACGGTGGATAGTTAAAGACGCTGGAGAAATTTTCAGTTCATGACTCACTATTCCTCAGCCCTTATCATCTGCCTTCTGTGTTTCACTGTAGCAACAATCCAGCAGCTCCCACGTTGCCTTGGTTCTACGACCCTGTACCTATAGCAATTAAAAACACATCAGTCCCTCTTGTTGTCTGCTGCCTTAATGTCCATCTCTTGCGCCGATGCCCACCTGTAGCAATATATTCACAAGACAAAAATAAGTTTATGGTGTTTCGAACTTTTCTCTGCCGGCAGCCATAAAGTTGATTTGACAAATAAAAACACTCTCCATTTAAAACTCTCTTATCCACTCTCTGAGCCGACTTCTTATATGACAATCCAAAAACCCATGTGTCGGCCCTCTACTCTCCAACACTGTGTATGATTTGACAAATAAACTTCAACACTTTAAGACCCTCTCATCTCAAGCGCCGACCTCCACTCTTGTGTTCCTCTAAGACAACAAAAATGCCTATGTATGTGTGTCGGCACTATTGTCCATACTCTCTTGACTTTTCTCCTCTCAAACCTCACTAAAACCTTTAGCTACTCTCTCACGCACGACACTGTTCCATAAGACATGACAATAAATCCATACATCCCAACGTCGGCACTCTCCTCTATGTGATGTGACAATTAAAAACCTAGCCCTCAAAACCCTTTTGCCGGCACTGTGTTCTCTTTAGACCGAAAAAATATATCCCCATTTGACAATTAAAAGCTTATATATATATCCCAAAACCCTCGGCTTCTCTCCACTCTAAAACCCTTGTGCCAGCTCATTCATGCCGACCCTATTCACGCATCATTCCACCTGCGTGTTGAATTTTCCAGCGTTAATTGTGTGCTTCTAGCTATATGATCAGACAATTAAAACATTCAGCCTACATTAAAACTGTCGGCTGTCTTCACTCCTTCCACGTGTCCCCAGCGTTTTAGCATTTTAGATAAATAACTATGCTCTAACTTGGCTTTAGAAAATTTTGCTATTTTGATCTAAAAAATATATCAATAAAACCAACCTAGCAGTCAACAAAAATTGAACAAAAATTGAGCATTCTATCATAAAAATAGGATTGAAATCACAAGTAAATACATAGAAAAATATATAAAAATTCAATCCTATCAGTTAACGACTATAAATTGATAGTCACAAAGCTAGTTTTATATCGCTTACCCATTACTAGTTAACCACTACAACTAATCCTGCTGCGGAGTCCCAATTACTATAGCACCTGTATACCTACCTGGGGTGGTTTCTTAAAAAACATAAAAATAGGCTAAACTAAAGGAGCTCAGTGAGTGTAATTAGTTTATTTAAAAAAATTGAACTTTTCATAACAATATAATTGCAATATTCCCATACAATCATAAAACTCATGCTAAAGCATTTGCATAACAAGTTATTCATACATTATTAAATCTAATAATAATATAATATTTCGTAAAATACAATTCCAAATTTTCTGAAATACCATTCCAAAATGCTTTTTGACATTAAACTCATAATATACAAGTTTCCATTTTTCTTTTTCATTTTTAAACAATGAACAGTGGTTGCAATAAGTTTTCTCAAAACTTTTGTATTGAAAATAAGTCAATCACTAGAATTGGCACTATACTGAACCTATCAAATTACTTTGAAAAATAAATAGTGGCATTATTATTACTGTCATGAATTTTCTTACTCAACATAGCCCACCACTAGTTCCTTTACCATACGGTACACTAGGCATAAAGTCACGGAGTTAGTTTTGTATCGCTTACCCTGGTTAACCACTGGTTATGAAGCTGGTTATACATCGCTTACCCTTAGCAGGTTAATGACTATAAACTGATAGTTACAGAGATGATTTTACATCGCTTACCCGTGACTGGTTAACCGCTATTTACGGAGCTAATTCTACATCTCTTACTCGTAATAAGTTAACCACCATAAATATACTAATATGATAACATGTATAAATCCTACCAATGCACCATAGGAAAAAAGCAACTCTTACATTTGTGACTCATCTTATTATCTAAATCAAGTATGTGATGATTCATAATCATTCAATTTAATGCACAATTTCAATGTAACTTCTAATTGCTAAGGCATAATCTTATGCTCGCATTATTCACTTGTAAAATATCATTTGCATCATAATCAATGAAAACTATTTGCATAAACTCAATTTAAAGTACACTCACAACTTGTTTGTCTCCATAAATAGAGATCATTTACATAAAATCAATTTAAAGAACACTCACATGTCAATAATTCTTTTGCAAATAACTTAGTTATATAATAAAATTAAAATACACTCACAACTTGCTAGTTTCCTTTTCACCACTTTGAAATCCTTTAGTCGGTTTCATTTTTCGATCCGAAAGCCTAATATGAATACATTCAACTCCTTAACACATTTTCCAATCAAATAGACCATAAACCATGTCAAC
>JAOQMQ010011881.1:0-10421 GCA_027563845.1 Erythroxylum subrotundum | reverse complement strand
GTCAAAAAACTAAAGTATATATGTAATATAACATTGTTATAACAACAACACTGTAACAATAAAATTAAAAAAAAATTATTGTACTCATTTACCGACAGAACATTGTCCGTCGGTAAAAGTTGTTGAATATACCTTCTCCTCACCGACCGAGTAAATGACCGTCGCTAAATTTCTCCGACCGACTTGCTCTGGCGATTTCCGTCGTTATATTAATACCGACACAAAATTACGGTCGTAAATACCGTCTCTATATACCGACCGAAATATTCGGTCGGTATTTTTACCTTCGGGACGATTACCGACCGAATTTCTCAGGCACCAAATACCGTCGGTATTTGGTTTTACCGACGGAAAACAATATTTTTCCGACGGGGTTTTTGGTCGGTGAATAACTAATTTCTAGTAGTGATTAACCAAGCATATTTAATATTTATCAGCTGTTTGACTTAGTCAAATAGCTGATTTTAGCTTATCAACTAATTTTAGATGGCTTAAGTTGTTTGTAGTTATTAAATGTATAAAGAATTTAAATCAGTGGTAAGTTCCAATCATTTGAATTAGAGCTTCATATCTTAAGTGAATAATTAATTTTCAGTTATTGGTTATCAAATAACTTGTTTAGAATTATAACAAATTTGAAATTTTGTTCACTTCATGTTCGATTCTTTTATAATTTGAATTTTTTACTTTTTCTGATATTATTTAGTTTTTACACAATTTATTCTATTATGTCTAAAATAATGTTAAGAAATTTTTTAATAATAAGTTATTTTAAATAAAAATTAATATAACATAACAGAAAATTATATAATAATTAAAATTTTAAAATATGAAAAATGAAGTAGAAAAACGTCAAATTATATAAGTTTCAAAAGATCTTATAAGCATGTTAACTGCAAATAACTACAAAATTTTCAACTAAAAAGATTATATAAAGTAAACATATGAAAATTAAAAATACTAGAGTTAATACTTAATACACGCTTTGGCTTTTAGTAATTCTGACCTAAAACTTGAAAATTATATAAAAATATAATTTTTCAAGTAAAAAGATATCGTTTTTATTTTTAATTAAAAATAAAAAAATCCAAGTACGTCAGCTGCATCAGACCAATTAAGCTCATTCCAGTCTCGTTGCCAACCCTAATACTTCCAATTCAAATATATTATTAATTTTAAGTTAGTTATTACTAAATTTTTATATACTTTTTTTAAATAAAATATGTCTTTTTCTCATTCAAAGCCTTTTAAAATCGGGTTTTTAAAATGGGCTAATAATAAAATAGAACCTAACTCAATCCAATTTAACTTAAACAAATTCGCACACATCATCAAAGTTTCAATCTTTCTGAACCTTACAATTTATAAGTTCTAACAAAGCTTTTATTTTATCTTTGAACATGAACAGTTTCTCTCCTCTGCCATTAATGCCATCCTTCAGTCTTTTTCTTCAAATTGTCCAAAGTCTCAGTCTTTTTCTTCTTCTGGTACTTGGGAAATTGGAGAACAGTCACTATTCATCTTCTTCTTCTGATGACATTGTTGGAGAACTGAAAACAAAAATAAAGATTTAAACAGCTCCTCATACCTAATACTGCAACTAAATGAATAAGAGAAACCAACTTTTGAGAAGAGGGTCAATGGCAAGTATTACATTGGAAAATACAATAGCAAGGAAACAACTTACAGCGGTGGCTAGGCGCTTGTTAGTACCATGCGAACTCTGCTTCCAGTTACTTGACACGCATATCAACAAATAATTGGAAGATTAATAATGCTTAAGTTATGAAAAAAATATTTAAATTCTTGTTTAGAAAAAACATTTGAATATTTAATTATTTTATTATAACAGTAAATTTTCATCATTTAAAAAAAATTAAGTAATTATATATGTAATATATATTATGTAATTGACGTCTTAAATATATTTTTGATAAAAAAAGAGTTAATACGAAAGAAAAAATTAATAAAAATATAATTAAAAACAGTTAATTATGAGATAAAGAATCTAAGTACCTTATGACATAATTTCAAGATGAGATATTTGAGAAAGTTTGTACTTTCCGATTTCTTGTTGAAGAGCATCACTGTATTTTATATTCAATAATTGGAGCTTGGTGGTGATAGTTGATGACAGTAAACGGTACGGCAATGTCTTCAACTTTGGGCAGGAAAAGATAGTGAGTTCTTGAAGACATGGCATAACTGCAATTATTCTCTCCATCAACCGCTCATCAACGTCATCCCACTCTTCCCATTCCCAAGAAATCCAAAATTGAAGTACTTCCAATTTTGGAAATGATACAAAGGATGTCGATGAATCTTTTTCTTTTTCTATTCCCATAAATTCAACACCCACTCTTTTCACTCCCATATTTTGTAAGTACAACTTTTCAAGGCACGACAACTTACCCAATGGAGGTAATTCCTCACAATGTGAGCAGTTCTGAAGCTTAAGCACTCTGAGTAGATTCAGCTTCATCGTCCAACTTGGGAATAACCTCTTGCCTTCATACTCTTTTATGCTTAATACTTCCAACTCCGAACGTGGCTCTAAAGCTTCAAGTAACGCTTCCTCGTCTTCTCGCACATCATCTCTATCTTCTTGCACATCATCTCTATCAAAACTCAAACTCAAATCGGTGACATTTTTTTTCTTCATAAGCTGAGCTTTTTTAGCTTCTTCTAGCTTTCTCACATTTCCCAGCCCCCTTATTTTCAAAATTCCTCTAAGATTATTCAAATTCTCCATACCATCAATCGAAAATGATTCATCATCATTAACACTTATGATAAATACAGTCATCTCTCTGAGAAGCCATAGTTTTCCTATTCCTTTGGGAAGATATTTTATCTTACAAGAATCCTCAATATCCAAATACATCAAGTTGATTAGTTTTCCAATCCCTTGAGGCAATTCTACAAGATTCGGACACCAGTTAAGAATTAATGTCTGTAAATTGTAACACTCACACAAAGTCTCTGGTAACTTCTCTAGATTTCTATTTTCAGACAAGTCAAGCCATCTGAGATGAACTAATTTCTTTATTGAGGATGGAACTTCTTTGATGCCACATTTGCTAAGATCTAAAGTCCTTAGACATGTCAAATAATTAAATATACCCTTAACTGCATCAACGTTCAACGATGATCCATACCCAACGAATTGAATTATCAAACTACGTAATTTAGTCAGATCATAGATATATCTAAGGAATGGAGCATCATTTTCGATCACCAAAGTCAAATGACGAGCATTTTCACATGCATGTAAAGAGTTTCTATGTATATCTGTATTGTTTAGTACCTCTATCATCAAGAACTCATTTTCTGTAAATGTTTGGGCTAGAGCACGCACCACGTCATGCAATATACAATAATCATCATCATCGGATGAAATGTGGAGCAAAGAACGTTGGATCAAATTATCAAAATAAGTCTCACCAATCATTTCCAAATCTCCATCTTCTTCTTTTCCCTTCAAATAACCTTGAGCCATCCACATACTAATTAATCTTCTATTTCTAATCTTCGAATCTTTGGAAAAGATAGCACAATATGAAAAACATTGCTTTAATGGTGAAGGCAAATCATAATAAGTGAGTTTCAAAGGACCCAAGATATCTTTACTATCCCATCCCTTACTTTCCAATGCTCTCAACCATTCTTTTTCACATTTTTTAAAGAGTAAGAGTCCTCCTGTAGTGGTAGCAACAAGAGGCAAACTCTTACACTTATCATCAATTTTCCTACCAATACTCTCCAACTTTTGATGATCACCTTGAACATGAGCAATTTGACTAATTACTGACCAACATTCTTCAAAAGTCAAAAGTCCTAATCTGTGTATGCTCTCAGGATTACACCTCATGATTTTAGCAACTTTTTCATTACGGGTTGTTATCATAATTGTACTTCCCGGCAAACCACACTTGAAATTTTTTTCCAGTTCTTCCCATGTCTCACGATTTTCATACCAGACATCATCTAAAACAAGCAAAAATCTTTTTTCACTGAGAGAAGTACTTATTTCTTTTAATACATCCTCTATTTTTTTGAAATCATGTGTGGAAGAACCACAAAGAGATCCAAGAATTGCTTTTGCAATGCTTATTTTATCAAAAAGCTTCGAAACGCATACCCATACCTTCTTCTGAAAATGACTTTGGATTTCACTATCATTGTAAACAAATTGAGCTATTGTAGTTTTTCCAATTCCTCCCAACCCCACAAGAGAGATGATATGGGGATTAGATTTGGCATTAAGTATCTTGCTTTTGACCTCATCTTTTTCTTCATCTCTACTTTTTACTTTTTGTACATCGATCAAAGGTGTGGTCACATGTCTCTCAATATGCCTATCAGTTCTTTCGGATGAAGTAAACTGGCACGTAACTTGATCATTTGCAATGTCATCCAGTCTTTGTTTAATTTCTTTTATTTTGCGACCAACTACATAACGAAGCCCAACATCACGCGTAGTAAAGCAGATGCACCGAAGAATAGAGAGTACCTTGTGCTTGAGATGATTTTGATTGGAAGCCGAAGAGTGGTGTTGATGTTGGAGTTGAGAAGTCTGAATCCAAGTCTTCCACTCATCTAGCACATCGTCCATGTCATATGAAACAACTTTCAGATTGAATAGCCAGTTCTTGATAGAAGCCTCCATCAATTGTTGTTCCTCTGCATCATCTAGTAGTGCCCGAATGGACCTGAAATTGCTCACAAGTTTTCTAATTTCGTCGTTGACTCCAGTCACCAACTTCACCTCTTCTTTTATGGAACTAGACATCATGGAAGTTAGGTCCTCCACGATAGTAGAAATTAGAGCATCAACCATTTTCAGGGATCAAAGGGTAAACAAAAGGACGATGATAATTTGAAGAAGATAATGGTGGCAGAGAGGAAGAAAAAGACCAATTGCTTGGCAATGGCAGTGATGTGAGGAGCTAGGAATGGAAACTCTCCATCCATTTATAGAACTGTGTCTTCTTCTTTGTCATCTTCGAGAAGAATAGTAGTTGAAAGTTAAAGCCATTAGACGTCGACGACATTAAGCTTAATTTGGTATTTGGGTTTTGGACACAGGAATATGACATGGATTACGACAAAAATATTACATACCCATGTGGGTGCATGTGAGTTCATCTTATAAAATTCAAGGTAATTGATATTATATTGATTGAGTATTGAGTGCAGCTCCGGGAAGGAAGTGGAACTTTACATCTACTTTACATGAAGGCAGCATGTTAATCAACCTCATTGCACCTTACCTTCAACCTGCATTAGAATTAGAAAAAGGGATAATCAATTGTAAAGTAACAAAAATTGTTATCAATATCTTATTAGATTATATTCATCATTTTTATATCCTATAAATTAGATCATAAAATATGCATCTCTAAAATAAACAATAACTAAAAGACATTAAATATACATGTTTAAATACATATTCTTCTTTTTTAACAAAGTGTTGAGACAACGATAATAAAATGTTAAATAATGTTTATAATTCAATTTCATCTTATATTAAACGAAATTTAAATTTAGATCATTATTTATATTATTTTATCTCATTATTTATTTCTCTGTTTTGAATTTAACAATGTTTTACAATAAAAAATATGAATAAATTTTTTTATTAAGCATAACCATGCAAAACTTATCAATAATTAAATTAGATATATTTATATTTTAGAGTAATTCTTATCAATCACGAATTTAGAAAATATTATAAAGAAAAGTTTTGATATCGTATTATATTATATTTGTCATTTTTATAAATTAGACCATTGTTATAATTTTACATCATATGCATCTCTAAAATAAACAATAACTAAAAGATATTTAAATGATCTAATATAATAACTAAAATAAGTACGGGGCTTCCAAAAAGTGCTATTTTATGTTCTAAATGAAATTAGAAACACTAAATCTTACTTTTCCCATATTCTACATATAACTATAGTGGAGCTGATTCACGAACTTATGTAGTAATGCTAATATCGCATGCGTTGATATAAAATTACATTAATTTTTTTTAAATAAACATATGTTATCTTTTTTAAGATTTTCATTTTTTTACCATCTTTTGTTGGCAACCAGGTGTATGAGAACTCGATAACTTCTTTCTTAATTAAGACACTTCAGAGATTTTAATTACAAAACTAACAAATTAAGGAATATTAGGGTTTCTATATGAAAGATCAATTAGAGGCATCAGAGAGAAAAAAAAATTACATTATTAATTAAAAATATCAAAATATGTAGACTGTGGTGAATTTCGTGTTACTTTGAGATTGCTTTAAATAGCTGGTGAAAATTTTTGAAACTTATGATATAATTGATAAAATATGTATTACTAACAATTCTTTAATAAATATTTTAAAAAAAAAGAAAAATATCAGATTTAAAACCTTAAAAATTTTAATTTTCATTAAATAAATTATAAAATTATAACTAAATTACCTAAAACAAGGAGGACCCTCATTTTATTAAAAATTGTATCTGCCTTAATACATTCTTTAAATCTTTGAAATTATGTGTGAAAAAATTATTAAAAGATTAAAAAATTACTTTAGCAATTTGCATTTTGCTCACAGGTTTCTTAACTTCATCGTTAACTCTAATCACAAACATCATATCTTTCGGTGTAACTATTCAAAAAATGCCGTCAGATGCTAACTCAGCTGAGCCAGAAACTCCACCACTCAGACCAAGACAAAACAGTCCTATGCTTTTAAGAAATTTCGCAGCTTTTAACGATGTGAGAACCAATTTCCTTACAAGCTGTTGTGGTAGGTCAACACTTGATCAAAGTTAAATGTTCAAGTTTCACACTAGGTTTCGTTCCTTGCCATGTCTAGTTTGTCAGTTTTACACTTCCCCACGTGAAACTGTCTGGTTAATATAAAGGAAGCATGTTAATCAACCTCACTTACAGCTTGCATGCAAGATAAAATCATAATACAAGATAAAGATTTAATAAAAACCAGAACTCAATTCAATGTAATCCAGCAGCATCCAACCAATCATATTAGCCGGTTCAAGATCTCATGTCCTTTCTTTCTCATTTAATTGCTGCATGAAATAACTAAGTTGTCAATAAATTCGCAGACTATCTAAAATTAATTTTTTTTGCACAAGTAAATCAACAATCGCAACAGCGAAATACCAAAGACGCCGATGTTTGGTAACGCAGTTCGGCAAACTTGCCTACGTCTGTGGGGCCCTCACTCAGATTAATTACTTCCACTGTAGTTCACAAGAAATTACAAAAGATTGATCTACCCCGTACGACTCAATCTATGTAACCGACCCACAACCTAACTACCCGTGAAAGATTTTCACGCCCAATAACACGACCGACTCGTGTTAACCTCGTCAGAGGATTTTCCTAACTATTCTTACTTGAGAACAAAAATAAATAAACCAAGAAATAACAATTTTTCAGATCTGAAATTACTCAACAGTATAACCAAATTGCTCCACCAAAAAGGTTACGCAGCCTTCAACAATAATCCTCTTTAGTTCAGCAACTAATCAGACACCTTCAAGAGCCTAGAAAAATCTCCAACTTCGCATACACTGTCGAATGCTTGTTAGAGATAAACCACTGAAAAACACTGCTCAAAGTCACCAACACAATCAGCTCACCAATAGAGGATCAAAAGACAAAATAGAGCAGTAGTCGAAAAATCTCCAGCAATCCACACCACTTTTCCACTAAAAATCAGAACATGCGCAGTCACACAAACTCAACACACATGTTTCACGTAGGTTTCCTAAATGCCAAATCAGCACACACACCCTGCTAGGTTTTTACTTACTTTGTCATATTCAAACAAGGACAATATCAGATAAAGATCAACCCGAAAATAATGCTTATTAGGATTATCTTTCCAAATCAAATCCCAAGCACCTTCCAATACGCAACCACCAATTTAGGCATATCTTCAAAAATTATTAAGGAAACTCCCATGTCCAATTAAAATGCCAAAAATAAAAATAGGATATATTAAAAATAAATCCTAACAATCTCCCCTTTTTTTGGCATTTTTGTCTCAACATCAAAACCAGCACACAAGAGCAGTAACTGGACATGGACAGAGATACACACTGTTGATGCTCCCCCTCAGTTCAGTATTCAACTACATGTGCCACCATAAGCAGAGTTCAAACCAAAAAACCAGCCAAAACACAACACAAATCCAAACAGCAAAAGCACAAATCCGAACAGCAATAAGAAATGAAAAACAACAACTCCTCAACAGAAATTGTCTCCCCCTTTGAGACAAGTTATGACAAAAAAGTTAAGGACCCGGAGATTGAAGGACACCGTGCTTCAATTTACGAACAGCCTCGGTGAGAGCTTGTAAACCACTTTCAATGCGCTCCAGCTCAGAAAAGTAAGCAGCATTTGGATTAAAGGTGGAGGGACCCGAAGCATTAGAAGGGCCCAAAGCAACATATGGCAAGTCCACCACCCATGGTTGCCGAAAGATCCTTGAGGAAATATTCATCAAAGGTGCAGTTTCCAAGATGCTC
Organism: Erythroxylum subrotundum; assembly: GCA_027563845.1. Taxonomy (NCBI): domain Eukaryota; kingdom Viridiplantae; phylum Streptophyta; class Magnoliopsida; order Malpighiales; family Erythroxylaceae; genus Erythroxylum; species Erythroxylum subrotundum. The sequence continues at coordinate 1,874 of JAOQMQ010011881.1, read as the reverse complement.
GATTCCAGCCTGGGAACTCCATTGGCGTACAAAAACTGTGAGATTAAACAAGGAAAATACAAAAGAGAGTGAGGCTTACTCTCAATAGCCAACATGGAGTCAATAATGTGGCAGCCAAGATTAAAATGAACTCCCGTTCCGATAGCATACAGAAGCTTGGCTTGCGCCATATATACGGTCACCACATAAGTGCTGGGCATCCAGTTGGTGACTAACAACTTGAAAAGAACAAAATACTTCTGCATAAGCATTGAGGATCGGAAAACAGAAGTCGTCGGCCAAGCAGTGAGTTTCCCGCCATTTAAGATCATGGCAAGTTGATCAGATGTAATTTCCCAATCATCATCATAAAGGGAATCACCAACCATAATATTGAATCTAAGAAACACATTCAACCGGAGTGCATCAAAACTAATCACTCTCCCCTTCATATAAACAATACCAAAAGTGGCTGCATTCACATTCAAAATATCACTAGACAAATTGGAATAGAACTCCTTTACCAGGTCGGAGTCATAATGTTGAGGAAACAGGGAGGCATGAAGCAAAGAACGCTCAGACAGAAGAGTGTGCAGGCCTTGATTACGAAATTCTTCTAGATCAATAGGTTGATCCACCACGACCCCAGTATCTGACAAAGTACGCCATTTTTCCTCAGCAGCGGAAGTGAAAAACTTGAAGGAAGCTACCCTGTCCACTGGCAATCCAGCAGCAGGATGAACCCTAGGGAGTCGGTCTGATTTGCTGCATTTCATTTTGAATCGCTTTCTTGGAACTGGAGGAGGAATCGACTGTGGCACTGAATGCGGTGACGAAGCAGCATCAGATTCGGATGAAGACTCTTCAATTAAAGCCTCAATTACTCGATCAACATCCGAATCATGTTGATCCGATACATCTGGAATGTCAATGGGGACGGTTGAAGAAGATCCGGCTCCTGTAAAACTTCTACCAGAGCGGGGAAGAGATTGCAAGCGACTGGAGCGTCGCGTAGGAACTGCTGTCTTTTTCTCCGAAGCCGAAGAGAGCACCTGTTCCTTATTCTTGCCCATACTATAGTAGTGAACAATTAGAAACAACACAACATAAATTCTAATGCCCAGAGATCAGCCCACTCAATACGGAATGTAGCAGAATAGCCAAGGTTCCAGGGTTCACCACAAATCACGCAACCCACAAATAGCCAGAACAACAATCAATCAAATCAGATTCTTTCAAATGACTTTTGCTCAGATTCAACACAGAATAGGTCAAGACAGGTATAGCTCACTGAAATAACCTTTTCCGTCTGATTGTCGCCTTGGGGTTACTTCAAAAATTTAACCAAGGATTGCGTATAGCGCAACCTCGGGTCGTTCTCTTTAGGAACCAAAAGATGAAATTAAATTCCTAAGTATCTAAATGCAATGTAACCTAAACTAGAAAATGGGGTTTGATTTGAAAAATTACCGCTAAAATTTGCAACAAATTAAAATAACACTAAAGGCTTGTTTTTGGTATTTTAAATATTAAAATGAGAAATATGAAATGACAATGAGTGAATTAAATAAGAAAACAAACGCAAGTAATTAACAATGATAAACACAATCCTCCAGTTCAATAGCGCAGGCAATCATCACTCAAAAAGATATGGGAGTTAAAAACAATTAAATCAATAATTAAAATCGAGCTTTTATCTAACAACCGAGCTACCTCGAATTGTTACAAAAAATATTTTCCAAAAATCCCAATTTACTGACTGCCACCAGACTAGTAAAATAGAACTAAGGGTACTAACGCCAATGCTCGACTTTTACACTTAAACAGAATTAATGCCAGCAACAGATAAAATGTTCCAAATAATTCAAGCCACCTTGAATAATTACCAATTTCGC
>JAOQMQ010011870.1:0-10422 GCA_027563845.1 Erythroxylum subrotundum | reverse complement strand
GGGTCCGACAAATAACCACCTAAGGAGATCATACATAAGGAGGAGCATACGAACAAGGAGATTGCCTCAAACATTTAAATCATAAAGGCATGGAACACTAAGTAAAAATATGAAAATTTATACACTATAAGTGTGCAATAAATTTGAAATGTAAATAGTATATCGACTTCTCTTTAGACCTCTTAAGTTTCTTCTCAACTCAATTCTCCAACTTGTTGGTTTATGTCCTAAAACCAATCACTCTGGTTGTAGTTTAGTGACAAATTATTTAAAGGCATTCTTTATCTTGCACATATTTAGATTTATATGATAAAGTACATAGGATAATTGTACAATACAAATAAAATTATGATGAGATTATAATTATAAGATTCATATTGCATTTATATATTATTCCTAAATGTTCCTAATCATTGTTCTATTAAGATTGGACATTAATAGAATGTAAAAAGACTAGCATACATTTTGTTTTCTCTTATGAAGAAGTAGTCGATCTCATAGGATAAAGTATATAGATACTTAACCAAACATGTAGGTGCTAGCTTTGTATGTCTATGAAATTCTCATTGTGATGATTGTATAAGTGATACGTTGACTTGAGGTCATCAAAGTTATCTTGTATAGGGATTGCTATATTTTGATACTATTTATGACCTGTTTAATTAAGGGTTGGTCAAACGATAGTCATTGAATGTAGCATGAATTATATGGAGATAGTTGTGTGATCAAGATATGATTCATCACCCTAAAGTAATTAGGGAGAATGTTCTGTTATTCTTGATTAGTATTGATTCAGGAAATCCTTGCCCAAAGTGGAATGACGTTTTGTAAATAGTTTACAAATGTCATTAATTGAATGAATAGATAATGGCGGAGAACCAATATGATTGGACTCAAAATAAAGTAGACATTAATTTCATGCTCTACATCTGATCAGAACATTGTATGAAGAAAGGATTAAATTATATGAAATAATCATACACGGAAGGGTTAGTCAAAACCACTTTGACATTCCTAAATATTTGGGTGTTTATGATGCGTTGCTAGACGTTAATCTTGATCTATGATTATAAATTGTCTAATTCGAGAATTAAAGATAAATTAAAAGGATTTTTAATTTTTCTAATTCTAATTTTGAATTAGAATTATAATTTATAATCATTGCCAACATATTTGGAAACCTAACGGGTCTCATATATAGACTGGGTTAAAGAGAGCAAAGTTAATTTAATCAAGTTATAAAATTTGACAAATTTTATGATTAAATATGAGATATTTAATAAAAAAGGATCAATATGAGATATTAAATCTTATTTGGGCATAATTGGTATTTAATAAGAACTATTTGTAATTCTAATTAAAGTTTAATTGAAATCAGAATTTAATTTTAATTAAATTACTAAAACGTTCAAAACTTATTATAAATAGGCTTAAGCTCTATGAAGCTAGCACTTGTTGCTTAATCCTCTCTGTAAGAGTTACAGAGTTCTCTCAACTCATTTTGTGGATATCGTAAGAAGCTGAACAATTGTGCCGCTACAGTGGTTAAGACAGATTAATTTCGGAAACCGTTTGAGAGATATGACAAGATAAAGATCAAGCCTTAGAATAAGGTATAAATTTAGATTTACTTTTTATTATGATTATGTGTTAATCATTTTATACAATTAAAGTGATCTTGATTTTCAGGAAATCAAAATATGAAAAAATTTTGTAATTATTTCGCTGCAGTCGAAATTGGATCCTGACCTGGTTTCCCAACACAATTATCATTTCAAATTAAAGTTTGGTTACCATAGTTAGAAATAAGTCTAAAAGAAAACCTAAGAAAGGGTTCTTGAGAGCCAGTCATCCTTAATGTCCATACCTGCGTGGAATATAAGGGACTCTAATTATCCCTTTAAAAAATTGGTGATTGTTGCTATCATGAAGTCATTTTAATTCTATTAAAGAACAAAATAAAATCCACTAAGATCAATAAAGAAAATAAGTTGTTCCAGAAAGAATGGAAGGCCATAAATAACTATTAAACCTACTATAATGGTAGGACATTGGTAACATATGATCTTAAAGCTATTATTCTTAACCAAAGCCACTTTACAAACTAGTTCATTAATCTCCAATTAACCTTCATACCTATCAATATTTAGATGAGCATCACTTTTGTGAATGCATTCAATCGTGTTGATTATAAGAGCAAACTTGTGAAGAGCGTCTTTTCTTTGACAAAAAATTCACTTATAATAGTTGACAAGGGCTTGGTAACTTTAATAACACTATCGACTCTAATAAAATAGGTATGCTCAACAGATTTAAGAAGCACATCAATAAAGATCTCAAAAATTGCACCAACTAGAAAGAGCTCACCCTTAATGGTATAAATTCTCTTGGTGTAACAATTAAAGTGCCAATTGCACCTTAGAAGAAAATTAAATAGAGCACTAGTTAACTCTAGTTGACTAACTATCTTCCACAAGGAATTAATGCAAAAGAGCTTAAAGGCTATATAAGAAATAAAAAAGGAAAAATTAGTTAACCACAATCCTTAATTTGGTGGATGAGAATTGTGAATTGAGTTAACAACAAAGATAATGGCTGAAATTTAGATTATGTTCGAATTACTTATTAGAGGTAGTGGATAAAATATATTATTCTATTTTAGATATATTATCTTAGTTATTTAAGAATTAAACTTATTGTTATTTTAAGTTTTATATTAGACTTATATTTATTTATTATTAGTTCATTATAAAATAATAGACATTAGTATATTTTTTATTTCAATAAAATATTTTATTTTTACTTATTCTTATAAAATTTACTTCTTATTTATTATATATCGGCTTTATAGTGGTTCACTACCGGTTGAACCTTTAAACCTTAAACCTTTCCTTTGGCCGATTCAATGTCCAATCTGGTTTTTAAAACATTGTTAATCATTTTGCATGTTATGTATGGTATTATCCCTTAAATAAAAAATCTCATGTGTATTTTTCCCCACTTCAAAACATTAGTATAAAATCACTTTCAACATTTCATTGTTACCTTTTACTATAATAAAGTGCAGAAATTCAAATATTAAATCACTTTTTATCTTGTCTTATATATCTAAGCATAATGGTCTCTTTGGGTACCGACATTGACATATTGTTGAAATTAATCTTTTTCTTCTCACTCCTGCCTCACTTTGACTCATATAATAGAACTATTCCTTTGGAACAACTATCATCAACACTTTCTCTTTCCTTTTCTTATGAATCTCTTTTCCATTCTCCAAAGGATTATATATTTGGTTTTTTTATACTATTATGGATTCATCTTTGTTTTAGTCACAAACTTGAGTCTTTAGTCCTCTCTTTTATGTTTGTTAGGTATGCTTAAACCTAAAGTGCATGTATCTATCTTGATCCTTCCACTTCCAAAATCTACAAATCTCGTCTTGTAAAATTAATGGAATATGTCTTTCCATTTGAATCTATTTAAACTCATCTTAGTCATCTAAATATAGAAACACTCTCTAATATGTTTCCATATACGTCACATTAGAGTTAGGCCACCTTCTCGTTCTTGAATTCATCTTATTACTCATCTCTAGACAATTGTCCCACATCTTTGATTAACCATACATCATTTAGAGCTCCCCATCTCATAATCTAAATTGCACCATCCAATCGACCACGACAATTAGGTGACACAAATATATTTACATATAACCTATCCTATCCTACTTTACCATTATCTCCATATTATAAACCCATCCATTAATACCCAAATTATAACCACTCATTTTGAATATCCTATCCATAAATCCACCAAAAAACTTAATCTTGTTGCTATCATCAATAGACGAATTTCATACAAATTTAAACTAAATACAAACGAGTAGTTTGGAAAATTTTAAAGCAAATTCATATCTAATTACTCAAATAACTCAAGAATACCCTATTAAAAACATATAGTTGGGTGATAGGATAGGTTTGTGATGTTGTTCCAAAACACAAAGAAAGGGATTTTCAAATGGCTCAAAGGGTTTCAATTAAGGATAATTAAGCAAAGTGGCTTTTTAAGTTAAATGGCTAAAATAGGAAGGCCTTTCTCATATTTAAGTCTCATATATCATAACAATTCAAATTGGTTCAATGTAAGTTCTAGAGATATCCAAATGAAAGAGAATTATACACCAAAAGAAAATAGATAGCTATGAGATGTTTCTATCCTTGAACGCTCAAATTTTCGCAGGTTTCAAACAATTCACCTAATCCTAATGCAATACTTCATCAATTAATTATCTCTATTTTTCTAAATGCATAACTTAGTTATTTCAACTTGTTAAAGTGTTTAGCCTTCACCTTAATCAATTTTAGTCTCAATTCATACAAATAATCCAATTCATTCAAAATGGTTTAGCAAAAGTTTCTTTAACAAATCTTATTTCATCAACTTCCAAAAGCATTACCCACAAACAAGAAATTAAAAGAAAGTGATCAAACATCCTAAAATTGTTCAAATTTTATTAAATCAAAACAAGGAAAAATATCCCCACCCTCAAACCTATTTAAAACATTGCCATGAATGTTTAATGATAAAGCACAAAAAAAGGAAAAAGTAAGAAATTAAAGAAAGAAAAAAATTGTCATATCTTCTTTTTTGCTTTGGATGGGGAATTTAGCAAGATTGCATAGTAGTTAGGTCTGCTCCAGCTGCTAGGTGATGCTAATGACTTAATAAGGCATGGTTTGAGTGGCAGGTGTACAAAAAAAGGGGATCTTAGAGTTTTTTGGGCTGAACGCAATCGTGTACATAGTCATGTCTATGTTGTTGCAGAAACTCGAGTTAATTTCCGCCAATAATAGCAAATTCTCCTTTAGCAATATTGATTAAGTGACTATGTTATGAACGATTGTATTGAAAAATCACACCTGGTAAATTCTCAAGAAAGACTGGAGGGGTCACAAACGATCCCACTTAAAACCCAACCTCCTAAACATAAATTTCCTAGACATGTAATTTAATAACACAATAATTCACGACAACTATACCCGACAATGGCTATTAAATAGAAAAATAAAGAACACCAAAATTTAACGAAATTTAGCCAATTATGCCTACTTCCTCAAACACTACTAAATTAATATTTCACTATTTTCATAAAATAATATAGGTGAAATATTACAAAAAGCGAGAGGGAATTTTTTCCTTAAGAAAAGATAGGCAATTTTGGGATATCTAATATAGGTGAAGGAGTCTTCTTTTTATAACTTAAGCAGACTCCTCCATCTTTATATTTCTTTAGTATGGGAATATGTCATAACGTTAACAATTCTCCACCTTTACATATTTCACATCTTCAAATCTCTCACAAAACTCATCTTTAGTAACGTCTTCAAATGCGCTTCACAGCACTGATCTTCAATTTTTAGCAATAATGATCAAGTCCAAACAATGTTAGAACTTGACTGTAATCACCACCTTTGTCAACATATCAACAGAATTCTCAGTGGTATTAATCTTTTAGATTGTTACTCCACCAACATATCAACATATCAACATATCAACGAACATCAATGTGATTTGTCCTTGCATGGTAAACTTGGTTCTTTGTTAAAAGGATAACACTTTAACTATCATAATGCACTTTGATGTGCTTTTGTCGAACCCTAATTCACCAAGCAATTCTTAAAGCCAAATTGCCTCCTTTATAGCCTCTATAGCTGCTATATACTCTGCCTCCGTAGTCGACAAAACAACTGTTGATTGTAAGGTAGACCTCTAACTGACTGGTGCCTTCGCAAGAGTAAACACATATCCAGTAGTTGATCGATACGAGTTCAAATCACTGGCAAAGTCAGAATCACCATATATAACTACATATTGACCATCTTGCTTATCCCACTAAAATACCAAACCAACATCTACGGTGTTCAGAATGTACCGTATAATCCATTTCACAGCTTGCCAATGTTCCTTTCTAGGATCATGCGTATACCTACTCACAACCCTAACTACTTTGTGAAATGTCGGGCCTTGTATATACCATAGCATACATTAAGCTACCAATAACATTTGCATACGGTACTTTTGACATGTATTCCCGTTCTACATCATTCTTTAGAGACAAAGACGTACTAAGCTTGAAATGAGGAGCGAGCAGAGTACTGACAGACTTTGAATTTTCATTCAAGCAAAAACATTTTAGTACCTTTCTCAGATATTGTTTCTGAGTCAAACAAAGTCTCCCCAATTCCTTGTCTTTGTTTATCTCTATGCCGAGAATCTTTTTAGCTTCACCTAGATCCTTCAGTTCAAACACTTGATTCAATTAAATCTTTAATCTCTCAATTTCTCTTAGTTTCTTTGAAACTATCAGCAGATTGTCAACATACAGGAGAAGATAGATGTAGGATCCATCTTATAGCTTGTGAAAATACTCACAGTGATCGTATTTGCTTCTTGTGTACTTTTGCTCCATCATAAACTTGTCAAATCGCTTGTACCATTGCCTCGAAGATTGCTTTAATCCGTACAATTATTTTCAAGCTTGCACACCATATTCTCTTTTCCAGCAACTTTAAAACCTTCATACTAAGTCGTATAGATTTCCTCCTCTAAGTCTCCATCTAAATGCAATTTTTACATCCAATTGAACTAGTTCCATATCAAACTGTGCTACCAAATCCAACAAAATTAAAATAGAGGAATGTTTTACAACTAGAGAAAAAGCTTCATTATAATCAACTCCCTCCGTCTGAGCATAACCTTTGGCCACCAGCCTTGCTTTATAGTGAGCATTATTCTTGTCAAGAAATCTATCTTTCTTTGCATATACCCATTTGCATTCAATTGTCTTCTTTCCCTTTGGGAGACTAACTAACTTCCACATCTGATTCTTATAAAGAGAATGTATTTCTTCATTCATAGCTATCCTCCACTTATTTTCTTCTAAACTTCGGTCTGCTTCTTTATAAGTGCTAGGAATGTCATCAATTTCAATTGGAGATGCATAAGCCACCATATTAACATAATGAGCAGGTACTTGAATGTTCCTTTTTGGCTTTCTCAATGCAATTGGTAATTGTTACTGTGGAGATTCTTAGGTTGGAACCGCTTCTTCATGTGGCTCCTCTTCTACTACAGGAGTTTTTGCGTCTGCTTCATCATTTGTTGGGGTAACAATTCTTCCTTCAAACTCCACCTTTTTTAGAGTACCATCTATCAGCTCCATATTTTTAGTTGTCATCTTTCTTAACATGGTAGATTTATCAAAGGTAACATCCCTGTTGAAAATTATTTTCTTTGACTTGGGGAACCAAAGATAATATCCTTTCATAGCAGAGGTTATCCCCATGAAAATTGCTTTCTTTTCATGTGGATCCAACTTTGACTCCTTAACATGATACTATCCAGTGGAACCAAACATATGTAAGGAATCATAATCTGTAGGAGGTTTTCCAAAGGTGTTTTACCACCAATAGCAGTTGATGGAAGCGATTGATGAGATGGCATGCATATGTAACAGCCTCAGCCCAAAATTCTCTGCTAAAACTTGCATTGGACAACATATACCAAACTTTCTCCAGCAATGTCCAGTTTATACATTCTGCCACCCCATTTTATTGTGGTGTATACTTGACTGTGAAGTGTCTGAAATACCTTCATCTTCGTAGAATTTTAAAAATGGATCACTCCTCTACTCTCCGTCATTATTTGTACGGAGATGTTTGATCCTTCTTCCTTCCTCTGTTTGAGGAAAACTCCCAGTACTTCATCCTTAGACTTCATAGTATACACTTATACTCTCTGAGAAAAATCATCAACAAAGGTCACATAATAGTTTTTTCTCCCAAAGAAGTTATTTTAGAAGGTCCCCACACATCAGAGTGAACATAATCCAAAATACCCTTCGTATCATAGATTGCAATGTTGAATTTCACTATTGTCTACTTCCCTTTGACATAATGCTCACATAAGTCTAATTTGTAGGCCTGAACTCCTTTCAACAATCCTTGATTTACTAATATCTTTAAGAATTTTTCACCTGCATATCCCAAGCGCATATGCCACAACCTGACTGCTTCTAGCTCTTGATCATCATTAGAAGCTACTGTTGTTGCTCCAATAATTGCATTACCTTGATAATAATATAGGTTATTATTTCTTCGAATTCCTTCATTACCACAAGTGCACTAGAGATGACTTTCATTACTGCATTTACAATATAGCCCTTTGATTATAAGAGTCCCAAAGAAATGAGATTCTTCGCCAAACTTGGCACGTATCTGACATCTGCCAGAGTCCTGGTTGTTTCATTGTGATTCCTCAAGAAAATTGAACCAATCCCATTTATGGTGTAGGGATTGTCATTTGTTGTATAGACAACTCCACCTTCTAGCTCTCTAAAATCAGAGAACCAATCCCGATTGGGACATATATGATGGCTACAACCTGAATCTAGTGACCATGGACTAGAAGGGCTTATTGAGGATGTAACAACCAATGAAAGATTTAAGTTTGCATCTTCACACTCAGCAACATTCAAATTTGCAACAGGCTTTCCCTTATCAGGTTTTTTTATTCTTTAGTTTTGGACAATCCTTTTTTCAGTGCCCTTTTTACCGACAAAAGGCACATTCATCTTTCCTCAATTTGGGGCTCGACTTCAATCTCCTTTTCTTTCCTTTAATCTGGCTCTGCAAATGGCTTTTGACCACCAAAAATTATGCTGCTCTATTTGTATGTTTTTCCTTTGTCTTCCTTCTCAATTCATAACTGTACAAAGTAGCTATAACTTCACTAAGAGACATAGCAACCTTCCCATGAAGTATAGTAGTTTCAAGAAACTCAAACTCCTCAGGAAGGGATACTAGCAACATCAAAGCCAAATCTTCATCTTCAAATGTCACATCCAAATTCATTAAATCTGTAACTAACTGATTAAAATTGGTGATGTGATCATTTATAGTGGTACCCAGAATGTTGGGCCCCGATTTTTTTATATATCATTTTTTTATTTACTTTTAGTTATTCTTTATTTTGCTTCGATTGTTTTTTATTATTTTAGTTAAGTCTTTAATTTAGCAAGGTTGAATGGGAATTAGAAATTAGACATTAGAAATTAGAATTAGAATTAAGTTGGTGTATGTCGTAAACGAGCTTAATGGAGTTGGTGTATGTATTAAATGAAAGAAGAGTCAAATAAGGGAAAATTTGGAAAGTTCAAGTAAGTGGAGGGTATTATTGGAAGGAATGGGCTTTTAGTGTGTTAAATTAAAAGAAGAAGAATGTGAGTGTCGTATGAAATAGAAAGGAGAAGGAGAAGTGTCGTAGACACCAAAAAGAAAGAAGAGAAATCGTGAACTAGGGAGAAGTGGAGAAGAAATTCGGAAAAGCTAGGAAGGAGGAGGAAAAATCAAGGAAAGAAAGGAAGAATCAAGCCATTAAAGGTAAGTTTTAATTTCTCTTATGTTAGATTCAAGAAAGGGAGTAAATGGAAGTTAGGGTTTGTGTTGGGAATGAAGGAAGAAAGAAAAGAATAAGAAGATTAAATGGATTTGGTGAATTCTAAGTTAAGGTTTTGGTTATTCTAGCTTAGATGGCCTATGGGTAGATTAGGTTTAAAGTTAATTTTAGCTTTGCTTTGATTTTTGATTTTATGTGTTGGGTCCCGTTTCCGAAACCCAACTACTTTTCAGAAAACCATATCAAAACAATCATACCTTTACTAACATCGCTTCAATTTTTTTTTTCACATCATTCAAAATAATTTTAATTTTCCAAATTGAAATTTATCCCTTACTCAAACCTCAATCGATATGATCCTTCATATTCGAAACCATTTTATCATTCACCATAAATCATATCTCTTTTTATCCAAAATTCTCTTATTAATAAGTTGCAACAATTTATATTCGAATTTCATCAATTCAACGAAAAACTTCTTCCAATACATTTCATTCCAAATCAACTCATCTCATGCCATTGATACACAATTTACAAGTTATATCCATACCGAAATCCATACACAATTGATATTCATACACAATTGATCTTTGATATCCATACACCCTTTCACATTTCATAATCCTACACAATTCCATACACAATTTCACATTTCCTATTCATAGACAATCCCATATTTAATTTCCATATATAAATCCATGTCACATTAACATCATAAGATAAATGTTTACAACTTAAATGGCATTCCAAGCTATATTACATCATCAATAGCAAAATCCAAATACAAAAGATACGCAATCCTAAAATTCTCCACATATGTCTAAAATCTTATTCTTACAACAATCTAACTTGAAATACAACATCATGCATAACCAAATAAATTGCCTTTACTTTCTTTCACCCGATCTTCTTCTCATCACCTATGGATGGGAATGAAGGGGGTGAGCTTTACGCTCGTGGGTAACA
>JAOQMQ010011803.1:0-10427 GCA_027563845.1 Erythroxylum subrotundum | reverse complement strand
TTTTGTTGATGTACATGTAGTAAAGGTTGAAAGACACAATGTAGACTTTCGGTTTTGAGAAATGAAATGAGGAAAAGGTTGGTTTTAAAATATTGTGATTTCCTTATGAGGCTATGCCATATGAAGTGAATGTAGTGATCGAACGTAACACGCCATTATCGTAGAATATATACCGGAATGACCTCTGGGCGTCCCGGTGTATGCCCTACGGTAAGGGGGCGCTACAACAGTTCATGATAGCCCTATGAGTAGAGACCCAATCCATGCCTAGGATAATATCTATCTCCCTTAACTGTAGTAAGATCAAATCTACCTCCAATTCTTCCTGATCTATTCTAATCAAGCACCTCTTGCAGACTTCTCCTATTACTATAGTATTACTAACCGAAGTACTCACCTCTAATCCATGCTTCAATAACTCTCTATCACAATGCAACCTAGATGCCAGATGCGGTGTGATAAAAGATTGTGTAGATCTAGGATCTAGCAATGCAAATACTTCAAAAGCAAAAATAAGTAACGCACCTGCAATGACATCTGGAGAATCTTGAGTCTCCTACCTAGTCATTGCATACATTCGGGCCTAAGACTACGATTGGTTGCTCCGCGCCTTAGTCCTAATACCTCTCTATCCAAACCCACAAGCTCGGCTCTGCTGGATAGTAGCTTCACTTATTGATCCTCCTCTCACACTAGACTGGGCTCCAGTAACAACAGGAAAATCTCTGATTCTATGCTCAAGAGAGCCACATCGAAAACAAGCTCCCGATAATGTCCAACACTGACCACCGTGCTTCTTCCCACAGTGCTCATAAGTGGGTAACTGACTCACTACTGCTCCTCTTCCACTGCCAAACTACATAAAGCTACCCCTATGTTTGAACCCTGATTGTCTTGATTTAGCAAGTGGTTGAAAAGATCTATTATGGTGTTTATTAAACCTTTTGCCAGAACTACGCTGAACTTCACTAGGCCTCTTCATTTAGGACTCCTGCCTATACTTTGCTTGTCCCTCTCTCAATAGTTGCTCAATTCTGATCGAAGCAGCTCTCAACTCAATAAAACTGCTCAAGTTGGTAATTGCTAACCTTGTCCTGATCTCCATGTTTAGCCCGTCTTCAAATCTTCTACACTTATCTTCCTCAGTAGGAATCAAGGCAGTAGCATACCTCATCAGCTCATTAAACATGATTTTATACTTTGCCACTAATAGTCTGCCCTGCTTTAGATCCAAAAATTCCTTCATCTTTCTGTCCAGGTAGATCTTGGGCATGTAGTTCTCCCTGAAGACCTTCAGAAAGTCTCCCCACTTCAAGTTACAAGGCTTGGTGGTACCACCTGGAATAGTTTTCCACCATTGATAAGCTGGGCCTTGTAGTAAGGAAACTGCATGGTTGAACTTCTCGTCTGGCTCGCAGTCCATCTGGTCGAAAGCTCTCTCTATTCCCTCTAGCCATCCCTCAGCCTCTGCAGGGTCTATACTTTCATAGAAGTCCACAGCCCCTTGCTTTCGCAACTTATTATACCTCCTTTCCCTTCTCTTAAGAATTATGGGAGGCATCTTCTCAGATCGAGGTATAGAAGACTCTCTACTAGCTCCTATTGATTCTAGGCCAGCTGAGTATTCCACTTGATCACTTACATCGGATGACCTATAATAAATAATAACTTCAATTACTATCCACATTTCTCACGATATTTCATGTTTATATGCTTAATCTATCTATATGGATGCCAAACCATGCTCTGATACCAAAACGTAACACCTCACTCTTATAAGATACGTACCCGACATCCTGAGTGATATCCGAATACGTATCTCACAAGGCTGGCATGCTAGAGCACTCACATCACAAACTTAATCATGTCATCATCATTAATACGTAAATGTCACAATATTTTAAAAACTGAATTCCTCATTTGATTTCATAAAAGTCGAATATGTACATTGTAGCATTTCATATTTCATCCCTATATGTACATTATCAAAACTAAATACAAAACGCGCTACACACATAAGGAATTATACAAAAATTCTATCTAATCCTTCAATCTCAGCTGACCGACCTTTGAGCTATTTCTTCTTTCCAAAAGTACAAGAACTATGCTTCTTATAGAGCCTCTCTGAAATGTCAACGTTGCAATTTAGTGAGTTTTGTGAAATCAGTGAGGTAACCATCTTCGATGGTTCACTTAATTCATACAAATAATCAACACATGTAAACACATAATTCACATCATTTTATTTATCGTATGGCATCACATATCACATTTAGAGTAGTCAAACCGATCATTTTAATCATTTAAAATACACATATCAATTATAAATGTAATGCACATGAGACTCAGTTTCATTTATTACTTTGATGTGACCGAGTGCCTTTTTACTAGCCCATATCCCTTATGGATACCAAGCTTGTATCAGATAATATCCCATATCTCTTAGTGGATACCAGGTACAATAGCAATTGAGCCAGGGGCTTTTATCACATTATGAGCTTTAAGCTCCTTTTACTGGCGACTCCGGTTAGAACTGCCTTTATCTTTCATGCATTCATGTAATGAATTGCATCACATTTACATATTTTAAACAATCATTAGATTTCAGTTTCATATTCAGAACACATTTATCATCAGACCTTGGTATGACATTCAACAATAATGTTAAGTAGCACTTATTTCGTAAAATTCACATATAAAGAGCACTTCCAATTTCTCATTTATGCATCAAACGCCTCAGACATTCAATGTCCAAAATCAACACAGTCAGATTCACAACATAAATCAATACAGACTTTAAAGCACCAATTAATTAAGTGAGACCATCTAAGTTACTCACCAGTTGCTCCAAAAACTTATTGCCTCGAAGTCTCGGTAACGTCTGGATGTTATGGCTCTATTTGCCCTTCTATATCATGCAACACATACACATTTACACACATCACAACTTTGCACAATTATATAAGTACTCATTTATGCACATATGTATATATGACTTATGTACAATGCATGGTCAATGACAATCTCGGGTATATTTCCTTTATTCACATGATATGAACATCCATACTTCAAAGCTCATATATGTCTAATTTGGACTTATTACACCTCAATAATACAAACTTATTCCAAGTTCATCACTCAATCAAGCACTAAGGTTCATGGCTCAATACACTTGATTATTATAATATTATCAATCAATCATTCACCAATGTTATTCCAACATTATAAGATCACACAATATCCAAACTCTCATTCATTCTTACTTGATACACATTACTCATCTCCTTACAATCATATTAGCATTTCTAAGAACACTTTTATTCTTATAACAATCATAAATTTCTAGATTTTACACACTTGATATCAACAATCCTTTCACCATGCTATATCCTCAATTACAACATATATATATCCAACACTTTATCAACTTATTCAACCTCAAACTAGGATCATTTCAAGTCCCATTCAAGTCTAAATGCATCACAGGAAAGTACCTTACCATTTGTTGTTTCAAACATCACCTAAAAGAAGAATAACTCACATTGATGGCCTTTCCAGTTTTCTCTCAAGATAGACTTTTGGGTCAATTTTGCATGGCAATTTTCACATAGAAAAAGAGGTATTTAGGCAATACATTACTCTAAAAAAATGTTTCCATATGTTTTAAGTTTCTAACAACACCAATTTCATATAATTTGGTTTAGTATTTTGTAAGTTACACACAAAATACTACCTACTATTCTCAAACTGCAACTGCACCTAGTACTCAACTTCAAATCAAATTTTAAAACTCTTAAAGATAGAATTAAAATTTGATTCCTTCATGAAATTTGTATCCATATGTCTCTAATTTAATTTGAAATTAAAATCATCCCATTTGAATATGTGTAGATCAAGTTATGGCTGAAATACAGATGCATAATCAGTGGAAATACTACAGCTAACATATTCCAGCCATTCTCTTCCAATTTTCCAGAATTTTTTAACTTCCTACATTTTACATCTAACACATATTGTACATATATTATCTTTTCTACTTCATTTCCTCTTAATTCTCACCTCAATTTACAATTCAAAACATTCACAAAACAAGTCGTACAAGACTATTAATCATAACCATAAAACAGGACATCAAACATGTCCATTCATTCATCAATGCCTCAACACACATTCAACTTCTTTATCACCTTCTCTTTACCTCTAAACTATCATCCTAGTTCTCCTCATTTTAAGAACATAACTCAACATCTTGGTTAACATAACTTTCACTTTCATTATACCCTTAATTCACTGTTGGAGTTATGTAAATATAATGCCCTAGAAAGTAAATGTATTTACATATAACTTAATCCTCTTCCAGTTACTTTTGTAATAAAAATATTTATTATTAATAAAACAAAAGAGTTTGGTTTTATTTGTATGAGCATTATATAACTAGTCATAAGATACCTAGATTCTTTTGTAAGTAATATACATATAAATGGAGATGTATGGGAAACATGTATATTATTAGAATCTAAATTAGTTGATTCATAATTGAATAATCAAGTTGGTCGCTTAATTATGGTTTAGACTGTAGTGTTGTGATTTATCTTCTTATAAGTAAAGGAGTTTACTTCAAGGGAATGATGAGTTTCGTATAATGGTAGTAGTTGACTATCGATAATGGCACTATAAAATGAATCTGAAATCACGTATGTTTTTAAAGAATAAAGTAGGTCGTTTCTTTAATCTTAAAACATACACTTTAGCATTCTTTTATTACGAACCACAATCTTAATGAGTGGTGAACTCATATGTATTTTATTATAATTCTTGATATGATTAGAATGGATTTTTACAGAGTATCAATCCAGTGTCTGCATGATGGAATTATTAATTGAAACATGTATCAGAAAACATTGACTCAAATAAAGAGTTCATAGAGATATCATCACTTCTAGATGTTTTATGGAGATTGATGATTAAACTGGCGCTAGTAGTTTGATGGACTATCTACCCATCAAGTCTTAACACCAAGATGAGATCTTGCGTCTTAATCACCATATATAGTAAAGCGGGAGATCTAGAAGGAAAAACCAATTAAGGGCAAAACGGTAATTTTATCCTTTATTATGCAGGTGGCTATAATATGGTTCATAATAGAGTTTGCAATTGGATATCTTATTTGAAACATGTGTTATCATAATATTTAGTAATTCAAGAGTTCAGCTAACTGTCTTTAGTGGAATGACATTTGGTTAATAAGTTGGAATTAATTCTAATGAGATTAAATTAATTCTGGGCTTATTGGAGCTTGAATTATATAAGTTCAATTAGATTCTCCACTTGGCTTCTAGGAAGGTTATCAATCAAAGTAAGAAATATAAATAGAGGTTACCGAAAATAAGAAAGAAGAAAGGACTGAATTAGATTCAGAATAGTAATACCGAAACAATTTAATTAAGAGTTAATTGAATTGGGTTTTAAGCCTATGATTAAATGTTGGGCTTACTCTAATTAAGTCTTAATTAGAAGCCCAAAGTGAACATTTAATATTGGGTTGGATTTTTGTTTGATTTAATTAATTAGATTAATTAAATTAAAACAAAGTTATTAAAGATAAAAGGAGGGAAAATTTCGGTTAAATGGACTAAATGGGCAGCTGCACTTTTAAGGTGGGTTTTTATCATGCTTCATCATCATTAAATGGTTTAATGGTGTCATCATTAAATGGAGTAATGATCTTATCATTAAATGGTTTAATGATTGTCCTTTAATGATAGCATGTAACCTCTTAGCATTCATTTGATTAAAGAAGGAAAAGGTGCATTTGATATACTCTCTCCCTTCTTTCATCTCATAACCGAAAATGAGAGGGTCTCATTTAGGTTATTGGTCTTTTCATATAGCCATCTTAAACAAATGAGAGTGTCTCATTCATTGACTTCTTTATTTTTTATTAAAGAATAAAGTAATGCATTGGATGCACATCACTCTCTTCTTTCATCTTTAACCGAAATTGAGAGGTTCCATTTTGTTTCTTTTTGTCTTTTCATATAGCCATATTAAAAAAATGAGAATGTCTCATTTATTGGCTTCTTCATTTTTGAAGAAAGAGAAGAAGGTGTTGCATTTTTTGACTCACTCTCTCCTCTCTTTCATAAGCTAGCCGAAACTTGTAATGAGATTGTCTCATTTTGGTTCTTTCAACTAGTTGATCATAAAAGGTAAACCTCTTTAATATTTCTTCTCCTTTCCCACCAAAGGATCTTGTTAACTAAGTTGTCCACAGAGAACAAGTGCTAGATAGGATTGGTCGGGGATACAATAACGAGGAGAGAATACATTAACAAGGAGATGATACAAAAGCGAAGAATCAAAGTTGTAGCAAAGTGTCAGTATAATTTTCATCTTGTTCTTATGTTAGTTATTTTCTTTATACCGTATCATGTATGGATGAAAACATGTTGATTTGGTTTTTATGTTTCCGTTGCATTTTGGTTTTGGAAAAAAAATTGAAATCTACCATTTAGCCAAATCTAGTATGCTATTGTTAATTGATATCGGAGTCGTTTTATTATGCATGATTTCGGTTCCTATATGTGATAGTGTCAAGGGTTGAGTGGTGTCGGCTTGATAAAGCCTTGTATAAAACTATTGTCGTTAGTGAAAGAATTAAGCTAGTGAGAGTCCTGCAGATATAGGCAAGGTGTGCTGAACTGCATTAACAAATATCATTGTTGATTTATATTTGTGCGTTTATTTTTCTAGTTTTTGATTGTGCTAGAAACGACTGCGACAAAATATGAAAATTTACGAAACTAATACACTCATACGGTTCTTTCAGATACTATTCATTGCAAACTATAAGCTCTTTGGAAATTTCATTTTTTGGGGTAAATAGTATATTTCATTTTAGTTTCCCTAACATACTAATTTCAATAACTCATCAATTTTTAGCCAAAAAAATTAGTCCTTTTTAATTTAGAAAATATCAGATTATTTTTGACATTAGACTGATTAACTTGGTCCGTTTATTTTATTTCTTTGTAAGATTTGAGTGAAAAACATATCAAAAATAAACAAAATTTATTAAAGATAATTAATATGATAATCAATAAAAAAAATTTGTGAATTTTAACTTACAAAAATTATGGTCAACTCATTTCACCAAAGAAAAAATATTTAATACTTCAATATTGTTGATACTTTCTTGGATTTATCTTTCATTTTAATTTAAGTTGTAAAATTTTCTATATTGTAATTAAGTGTATTAATTGCAAACTATTGCTAAATAATTGTATTTAAAATAAAATTGATCCAACTCTATTAACATTTTATGATATGATTGGGATCTTAAACTGAGTTTATATAATTTTTGATGATATAATTTGTTTTAAATGAATGCAAAATTTTATTATCACTTTTTCAACTTTGAAAAATAATTCATTTCTAAGTTTAAGGTATAATAGTATGAGTAGAATTTTGATTGGTGTAGGATTGTATTTAGGATGGCTAATATTTAATAGAAACACAAAATAACTCTGTCGTTGTGTTTTCTTTTCTTTTCTTTTTTGATACAAAGGGAAAAAAACAAAAGCCAAAACACACTAACTAGCGCATGATTCTATGATACATCGCTATGTGTTTATCTTGGTGAAGGAGCTCCATTACTGTCATCGGAAGCTCCTAAAGAATATGCAGTCCTTGATTGGCGATGCCTGCGACTGAGGCCAGATGATTTATACACTAGTTCCCTTCTCGATGTACGTGCTCAAATTGCACCTCTCAATTTCGTTGGATCAATGCACGGGTACCTGTCACCAAAAAATTTCATCAGATAAAACTGGATTAGAAGAGTACAGGATGTTTATAACTTCTAGGGAATCCACTTCCATAATGACTCGTCTATATCCCAGAGTTCAAGTCAGATTAAGTTTCGAGTGGACAATTCAAAGTTTTGCAGTTAGCGGTGAGTCTCTTTCAATATGATGTAAAAACCCACCGCATCACTGACCATGCCAGTCGGAATGAACCCCCCTAGTAGCCACTTGTTTTACTACTATCCGCATTTAACTTGACCCAGCTCGATAATGGTTTTGTCTACATTGTGTTTTGTTTTCTATATATGAATAGAGCATCCTCAGGGACATAACCCTTGCTGAAGGTCTCTTCGTGGAAACCACAACCAAAAACCAATGACAAACGTGCCGGCCAAGTGGTCAACGGAATCGGATCTCCGGTCACCCCTGGTCCAACCTTCAAAAGAAACCACATGGAATAAACCCGTCCAGGGCCTTCAACAGCCTCAGAAGCTGACGATCGACGACATGCTGCAACAGCACTGCGGCGAGTGTGGGGCGTGGCAATTGCGACACTTCGTGTTGGCCAGCTTGGCTTGGGCTCTTGATGGTCTACACACCATGGTCATGATTTTTGCAGACCAGGAGCCAGAGTTTCGGTGTGTAGGGACGGGTTGCGCTGAGTGGGCAAAGACTGTTTGCGGGTTCGAACCAGGTTCATGGGACTGGGTTGGTGGTGCAGGAAGCTCCACGGTGGCGCAGTGGGGTTTGGTTTGTGGTGAGAAGTTTAAGGTTGGACTTGTTCAGGCTGTCTTCTTTGGTGGCAGCATGATTGGTAACTTCTGTGGTTTCGCTAATCTTTCTCCATTCTCCCTGCTTCTTTTTGGCAAATCGTAATTTATGTCTTCTCCGATGTCTGGTTTATGTTTTTTCATCCCTTAATATATATATCTAACCACGTGGAGTTTGACCAAAGTGTTCACTCTACCCAGAAGTTGAGCTAATGTTTCACTAATTAGTTGCCACTTACGTTCTATTAATAGGGATGCCCTTCACCAGAGGGGATGAAAATTTCGATAATGACCAGTGATTGTTTGTAATAAATAAGTTTTTGCATAGTTAATGTTTGACCAAAGAGCTGCAATTACTCATCGGTTGGTTTCCCTTTCTAGTTGCTTACACCGACGAGACATAGCTCAACTGGACATTTGTATATATACATCTTATTAATTAGTAAGTTGATAGGCATGAATCTAAACTTACTTGTTAGGTTTACAATATGGTATATAATATTTTCTCGTCGGTTTATCCATCTTATCCTACGTAAATATAGTATCAAAGAAAGCATGTATTGCTAATAGTGTTTGGGATTGAGTTGACGGCTTAAAGCTCTAACATTTGTTTGTCTTGTATGACTAAATTCATAAATGCATTTGATTTGTGAATGACTAGCTCTTTTTATTATTATTATTATTATTATTTGCTTTGCTTTGCTTCAAGAAGATTTCATAGCTAGATCATCAAATTCATTTTGTATGGCATTTACCAAGAATTAAGGAAATGCTTGGTTGATAATTTTGGGATGATTGATAAGTTTGAGTAGGGATGAATGGATATGACAGATAAGCCTCCAGTTTTGAATTGATTTTACAAAATGTCTTTGATTTCTCTTGTCCTTCATTGCCCTTTCTCGGTACCGGGGACCCTTCGCTTGGCACATGACTTGCGACTCTGACAGTTAACACCAAATAACGCTTTTAACAATTAATATGTCATTGAATGATGTGCACCATCAATTTTTTTTTTTGGGTGATAATAATTATATACAAACAAAAGCCCTTGTTTTTTTGCATCATTGATAACGCTCTTTTAGCCGTAACTTTGCGGGTAATATATATATATATATATATATATATATATATATCAAATTTTCTCTCCTATTATTGTTTTTTTAATTATAGGTCAAAAATATATCTATGCATTGTTTAATACTCGATCATTTATGACGTTGTTTCAACTTTCTCCTTCAAACTTTACACCATACTGTTCATATTGAAAGCACCAATACTACATGGAGTATTGGTATTTCTTACCTTGAACGAGTTTCGTTCAACTTCTAAGCATTAATGGTATTCTATCTTTTCATATATCAATAATTGAAACTGAGAACAGAGAAGAAAGTTAGATGGTATAACTTGGGAGAACAAATCTTCTATTCCTGAAGATCTATTCTCTCTTATTTTTAACAATTCAATTTATTGCATTAAGTGGTTGAGATAAAAAGTAACTGGGTAGGGAATAGAAGATCTGCTCGGTGCTTAGTAAACTTTCCATGCGGGGAACTGTCATCTCCTCTATTTTATTAACTGAATTTGAAATATGAATAAACTTCATCACCTTTCCTTATGAATTAAATCCATAGGCTTCTTATCTCGCTTTCTTCCCAGTCTCTTTTATATTTATTTGTATCTAACATTCATAAGAGTATGAATAGGCATCTACTGAAAGTTATAATTAACATCAAGACTAATATTGTAATTATGATAATTCTTCAGGTGCAGCTATTTTTGGCCATCTTTCTGACTCAAGCCTTGGAAGAAAAGGAGCTCTAACAGTAGTATGCATTATGAATGCTGTCTTTGG
>JAOQMQ010011745.1:0-10430 GCA_027563845.1 Erythroxylum subrotundum | reverse complement strand
TATGCAAAGCATAATATATTAATTATTATATAATTTTAAACCATATGAAACATAAATGAAAATATATCTAACCAAATTATTTATATGAGTTATAATATAAGTAAAAATAATATTAAAAATAAATATTAAGACATATAAAAAAGTCAAATAATATTATATAAATCTCAAAATAAATATGAAGATATGTTTGTGGGTATTGTGGATATTATGTATAAAAAATAAGGACAAAAGGGATTAAAAAATATACTCATTAATTGATATGAAAAATTTACCTGAAAAAGTATTTCTTTAGAAGCTCCAAATTTGAACTTCTTAAAAAAACTGTATTTTAACTGTCAAAAGAGTTATATCTATTAAAAAAGTAATTTTTTTTATTTTACAACCAAATACTCATTTTTCTTAAAAAAAGACTTTTACTTTAAAAAAAAGTGCTTATTTATCTTTTAAAAATTCATCGAAACATGTACTTATTTGAAGATATTCCCTTGTTTACTTGTCTAACGTGACCAATTGAAGCCCATTGTTGAAGTCATGCGTCCCTTGGGTTTTAATTGTTAATGTTAAGCCCCTTGAATTGTTTGGTGACTCTTAGTTTCTAATAAATTACAATTACTCTTGGTGGTCGTTTTAGTTACTCTGAGATTAAATGACATGGATCCCTATAAGTTAGTAAATATAGGGATGTATATTTAATTATTTGATGAATATATGCAGATTCATACAAGTGATCTGAACCTGTACTTGAACGCAACAAATTTAATTATTTGATGAATGGATCTATACTTTGAACAGGGTGGCTTCAAGATTCCAAAATTAACTAGGCCTTGTTAGCTTAATCAATTCATCTACCATGTGAATACCTTAATTCCATATATATATATATATATATGGCAATTCCGTTCTACGTAAGTAAGGACAACTCACTCGTGCAATTTTGAATTTCCTACATCTCCATGTGATCAGGTTTAACTGATTTCAAACACTTTTTTTTTTCCCTCATCTCACTCGCTCATTTTCCTCTACACGAAAACACAATACAAAAGCAAAGAACCGTCTTTCGTCAAAACACCAACCATCTTCCCTATTTCTCACCGGAAACTCGCCGGTTATCTCATCATAAACATCTTTATTCTTCATGATATCGGCGATCGCTGGTGGTCGGCACTTGTAAAGTTTCTCTTGTCACTGCCGTCCTTGCTTATTTTTTAAATTCATTTGATTGATTATGAAGAGTGGCGGCAACAATAATAGTAACAACATAAACGGAAAGAGCAACGCTAATGGTCTTGTTCCAAATTCTTTGAAATTCATTTCCTCTTGTATTAAAACCGCCTCCTTCGGTTTACGCTCCGCCACATCTTCTGTTGCGGCCTCCATCTCCGGCGACAACTTCGACCACAAAGACCAGGTTAGAGCTCTTTTTTTTTTTTTTTCAGTTGAAGTTTTTATTTGGATATTTTAGAATTTTTGTGTTTCTCTTTTAGTTTGTAATTCTGGTCAGTTGCTGAGGAAGTTAAAATTTAGGTGGCATCATTTCAAGTTGGGGCATTAAGGTACTTGTTATTGTCAATAATTTAGCTTCATTTTCTGAATTCTGGACTTCTTTTTGTTTTCTAGTTTGGGTTAGTTAATGACACGATTGAAACTGAAAGGGAGAGTTTTTGAATTTAGATGCTTGACGTTGTTTATTTGATTGAAAGCGGAAAACTACTTAGGCAACAGGTTGGTTAGTATCTTGGCATTGTTAATTTGCTGTAAGTGCGGGATTATAATTCCATTCTTTGTTAAGCAAGAACATGATTTTTGGCTTTATTTTATTGCTCTTTTTCAAATTTGAGAGGTACCAGTAAGGTTGCACCACCATTTTAATTCTTACAGTCATCCAAAATTTGTTTGTGCTAACTATTGGAGCATCCATCATGGAGCTGATGTGGAAGATCTACTTCCGATGAATATTTGAAGGTGTCCGCCAATTGTTTTTATTCCTTAGAATTATTTATGATGAGTCTATTAGGATTCATTTTAGGAGGCATCTTTATTTTGCTGCTTTGGTTTCCATCGTGTAAGCTTAACATATGTTGTTTTGATGGAGCAGCTACTGTGGGCTTCCTTTGACAAACTAGAGCTTCTTCCTTCATCCTTCAGACATGTTCTCTTGCTTGGTTACTCCAATGGCTTTCAAGTTATTGACGTCCAAGATGCCTCTAATGTTACTGAGCTTGTTTCGAGGCGTGATGATCCGGTTACATTCTTACAGATGCAGCCTCTCCCTGCAAGGTGTGAGGGTTGTGAAGGGTTCAGAGCATCACATCCTATTCTTGTGGTTGTTGCTTGTGATGAACCGCAGAGGACAAGTCCAACACTTGGTGGGAAAGATGGTTTCCCTAGAGATGGCTATAATGAATCTCAAGCGGGAATTCTTGCGATCACTCCTACTGTTGTTAGATTTTACTCACTAAGATCTCACAATTATGTTCATGTCCTTAGATTCCGTTCACCTGTGTACATGGTAAGATGCAGTCCACAAATACTGGCCATCGGTCTTGCAACACAGGTAAAGCAGTCTCAGTTTTTATATATGCAAAATCATCCATATATATAGAAGGTGTTATTTCAAAATTTATGCTGTCTAAACTTGTCTGGTGTCCTCTGATTTTGCCGGCAGATATATTGTTTTGATGCCTTGACCTTGGAGCATAAGTTAAGTGTTCTCACTTATCCTGTCCCTCAGTTGGGAAGTCAAGGAATGGTTGGGGTCAACTTGGGCTATGGTCCAATGGCTGTGGGCCCCAGATGGCTGGCTTATGCTTCAGACAATCCGATAGTTCCGAATACAGGGCGCTTAAGTCCTCAAAATCTTACTCCTCTTGGTGTCAGTCCATCAACTCCACCAGGCAGTGGGAACCTGATGGCTCGATATGCCATGGGATCCAGTAAGCAGTTAGCTACTGGGTTAATCAACTTGGGAGACATGGGGTTCAAGACTTTGTCTAGATACTATCAAGATTTAATGCCTGATGGTTTTGGTTCTCCTACATCTTTGAGTTCAAGCTGGAAAGTTGGTCGGAGTGCAACACATTCAGCTGAATTGGATACTGCTGGAATGGTTGGTTTGAAAAACATGCAAACTAGACTTTTGCTTGTAGCTTAAAGTTTGCATGGCAATAAAATGGAATTTAATCACTCATGCTGGCTTATTTTACACATTTTTATCCATTCTCATTTGATCACAACAGTGGGGGAGCAAGTCAAAATAGAAAAACTCACATTGTGTTTCGGGGATAATCAGGCTCTTCTTCATTAAATCTTTTAGTTAAACTTGTTTCCTGAGCAAATTTTTTCTGATTCTTGTGGCTTTTGTCCAGCTACAATATATATCATCTAATTCCCTTTAGTCATGGTTAAGTTCAGGAATATTTTGCATCTTTCCTGCTGCAGGTTGTTGTGAAAGATTTTGTTTCCAGAGCTGTTGTATCACAATTTAGAGCTCATAGTAGTCCAATTTCTGCTCTATGTTTTGATCCAAGTGGTACTCTTCTGGTTACTGCTTCAATTCATGGCCACAATATAAATATCTTTCGGATTATGTTGTCAAAATGCCCAAGTGGATCGGGAAATGAGAGTTATGATTGGAATGCCTCTCATGTGCACCTGTACAAGCTCCATCGTGGAATTACATCAGCTGTATGTATTTCCCCTGTTTTTAGGATTAATTTTTTTCTCATGTTTATGAAGATAGTTTATTATCTCTGTTTGTTGCAGGTAATACAAGACATTTGCTTTAGTCATTATAGTCAGTGGATTGCCATTGTTTCATCCAGGGGTACTTGTCATATTTTTGTCCTATCCCCCTTTGGAGGCGGGAGCATTCTTCAAATACAGAATTCCCATGCAGATGGGCCAATCTTTGCACCAGTTTTATCTTTACCATGGTGGTCTACTCCATCATTCCTGGCAAACCAACAATCTCTTTCTTCATCACCTCCTTCACCTGTCACCCTTTCCGTGGTGAGCAGAATAAAAAATAATAACTCTGGTTGGCTCAACACTGTTAGCAATGCTGCATCGTCTGCAGTAGGAAAACTTTCAGTTCCATCTGGGGCTATAGCTGCTATTTTTCATGATTTGAATCCTACTCATTCGAAAAGAATTAATTCTTTGGAGCACCTCTTGGTTTACTCTCCTTCTGGTCATGTTGTTCAATACAAATTGATGTCATCATTGGGGGTTGAGTCTCGTGAAGGTGCTTCGGCAACTGGGCCAGGCTCATCTATTCAGAGACAAGATGATGAGTTACGAGTGAATGTTGAATATGTTCAATGGTGGGATGTCTGCCGAAGGGAGCATTGGCCAGAAAGGGAAGAATGCATTTCTGGGGTTACTCTTGGTAGACAGGAAAGTTTTGACACAGCAATGTACACATCTGACTGTGAAGATAATGATATTCAACAAGTGAAGTTGTTAAAGTCTAGTGAACCATCTCACTTTTATCTCTCCAATGCAGAAGTGCAGATGAGTTCTTGGAGGATGCCAATTTGGCAGAAACAAAAGGTATGTGTGATGATACAGTTGCATGATACTTCTCTTCATGTTGTGTCAATCTTGCTTATGTTGGTAACTTTCTATGTAGATGTACTTTTATGAGATGAGTCCTTCTGGGGCTGGTAATCGGACTGTTACTGAAGATCTTTCTGGTGGAGAGATTGAAATAGAGAAGGTTCATGTTCAAGAGATTGAAATTAGGAGGAAGGATTTATTACCAGTTTTTGACCGTTCTCATAGGGCTCCTTCCAATTGTACTGATAGGTACTTTCACATTATATGATCTTACTGGCCATGTAAGCAATTGTTTGAAAGTAAATATCTTCAAACATCACTTTCTTGTTAATCCTGCAGAAGGTCTGAAAGATATTAGGATATTTCTGGAAATAAGTAGAGTATAGAACATTTTTAGAATTTGTTTATTTGATATTTGATTTTGTGTTCCTGGTTATTAAACAAATTGCTTGCTCAAATGGATATGACTGAATATCCTGCAGATCTCATGAAACATGAACTTATTTTTGTTTATACAGGAGCATTGCTGGGGAGAGAAATTCAAGGTCATCTTCTGGGTCTCTTGGAGTTAAGAAGTCAGAAAGTGCAGCTATTTCTGACTCCAAACTGATCTCTCAGCGTTCTATTGCAAGCACAGGTAGTGATATCAACTTTCGTACTATGATCCGTTTTTCAAATTTACTCAAGTCATATTACTCTTGGCTTTTTTACAGGATTGCAACTAGAGTTCTGTCAACCCTTTATCCAATCTAGTAATCATAATTTTGGGGAAGAAGGAGCAAGTTCCATCTTGACATTGCCCATCCTGAATCAGAGCTCTGCTAACAAACATGTTGGTCCTATTTCTTTTAAACAATCTGACATGGATGTTTCTCCTGTTGAGGATAGCAATTTCTTGAACAGTAACACGAGATCTTTAACTAATGATGCACATTTTGCCGGAAGAACAAGTGAAGAAGTTCTCTTGTTAGACAGCGGGGTTACTAGTGAAGCATCAAATGCAAGTTCCAATTGTTCCGATATGAATATGAACATTATAGATGAGGGACCAGTAAACGAGTCAACTGATTTTGAACAGTATTTTCAAAAGAGTTGTTGTAAACCAGTTGCCTTGAGCAAAAGTCATGAATCAATAGAAGGTAGCCCTTGTGATGTTGATAAATCAGAGGAAGACGGTGACAATGATGACATGCTTGGAGGTGTTTTTGCTTTCTCTGAGGAAGGTACGGTTTGAAAGTATTACGAAAGCACTTCTTTTTTTTATTGTAGGAAAAGTTGATGGACTGTAATTTAACTATTTCAGGAACTCCATTCTTCCTATGAGAACATAGTAGGTTTGGCTGCTCTTCATTCTTTTCCAATAATAAGAAGACTTGTAGGGAAAGGGTCTAACAGAAGTTAAGTTGAAGCATGTGGAGTACATTAGAGCAGTTTGGGTTTGAGTTTTGGTGCACCAACTTTAGAAAGGTTTATATGGAAGATCTGACAACTTTGCATGACTTCCAAAAATTAAGTTCAAAGTTCTATTTTATTGGTAGTTATCTGTGTGATTTATATATGTGACTCTGGCATGTCTGAAATGTTATTCTCATGTAATTTTTTGATCATTCATTTCATTGCATGCACCATTTATCTAAATTTTTTTAGTGAATTATGCACCAAATTACAGAACTTGTTTTTGTCTTGATGCGACTATTGTGTGACTTATCTTTCTTGTTTTGACTTCAAGGTTGATGTATTCCAATTTTCTTCCTGTGATATCCTTTTTTACTTCCCCTATACTGTTTATTGTGCAGACGACATGGAAGCCTGCTTGAAAGAGGTTTAGATGCCTAATTGATAATGGTTGAGGTGATTGCCTTTCAACAATGTGTTTGCTACTGACTGGTCAATATAGAAAGTGACAAAATTATGGCAGATCATATCACTCCCAGTGATATGCTTGGCATCTCTTCTAACATACCGTGTACATGCTGTAAATTACATTGACAGTACAGGTAATTGTGTGGAAAGGTTCTTTCTATGCTGTGTAACATTATTTATTTTTTAAATGAAAATAACAAATAGAATAAAAAGAAAAAAAGAATTGAAGAACTTGTTATTCTTTTCAGAGCGTTCTTTTTGGAACCTTGGTTTGTGCAAATGGAAGACCATGCATCAACTACTCTTGTTGAATGTTATACAAAATATTTGGAACATCTTTTGCATATCTGACAGAATGTTTAGACTCTTTGGCAGATTAAAGTCTTCTGGTTTCAAGATAGTCGTGCTCATTTCTTTTTTTTCTGAACAAGAAATTAAGGCAGTGTGCATTGGCCCTTGAAGCACTTGACAGGCATATAATTTTGCTCCATTTGGCCAACAGTTGTATGACACATCAAAATTGGCTATCTGTGACAAAACAGCAAGGATCAAGCCATTTATCATTTTATCTTTGAGTACATGGGATCCAATTGGGGTAGTATATGTCTGAACTCTCAGCTGAATCACAAGAATTGGTTGTCTACTTGATATTTATTTTTTTCATAGGTTCCAAAAGTATACATCTCGATTAAACTACAAAATTTGGTGCTATTCTTATAAACTGTGATTACCTGGTAATTGTTGGCAGATCATTTGTCTTGAGCTTGTATATTAAAGGGGGTCTCGTGTTTGACGGAACATCATGTTATTATCTACGTACAACTTTGTATATGAACAATGAAATGCTTATGTATGCCATAGATGGTTGCAAAATGTGAATCTTTGTGAGGTCAGTGATGGTCTGGGAAGAAAAGACACGTAGCGTAAGCTAAAATCAAATGGACAGCATGTTGTAGAATATGTGTTTCTGGTAACTAAAAACAGCAAATAGACAAAATTTGATTTATTGTGGTTACCGGTAAGAACATTACTTCATGTCTACAAGTATATAGCAGTCACATTAATGGTTAGGAATCTGCCACAGGAATTAGCTCCCACGTGTCCAAATGAGGATTAGAGGCACAGAAAAGAATAAAATTCTCTAGATTCTAGATTCCCATTTTGACATGGCTCTAATTTGATGTGGAATGACAGGATGTCAAATATTGTTTTGAACGTTCTACGAATATGCTTCTTATCGAAGGGACTTGTTTAGAACTCCGGACTCTTCGGGTAAAGGTAATCTTGCCTCTGTCAACCGAGATAAGGCCCTTTAGCATGTGTGTATATTTGAGATTATTTTGATTACCATTAGCAGTCCTTAGCAAATCAGTGAATTCCGTTTTTTGTATTTTAATGCAAGAGTTAGGGTATTAGTAATGGAATAAGGAGGAGTATTGAAAGGTGGGTATAATTTTAACCATGAATATATGTGGGAGTGATCCAAAGAAGTTTAACCATGACTGGGTACAAGCTGAAAAATAAAGCTAATCCCAGGAAGTAATTGTTTCTTTTGCACTTCAATGTTCCTTGGTTTTCGTTTTGAATGCTTACATAGATGTGTCACCTCTAAGCAACTTCTGACACAAGAACTTAGTTTAGCATATCATTGCAATCAAAATCGTTCGCTAGTAGCTCCACATATATTAAAATTCATAGGAGTTGACGCCTGTTAGCGAAAGATTTCCAACAAAGTCTACCATTCGACATCACCCCATGTCCGGAAGAGAACAGAATGCTAAACCTTTCCTGTAAGTTAAAATGGAATGATAATTTAAAAAAAAATAACGTTAACAAGTTACATACTCGGTAAGACAAAAGAGACAGCCTACCTTAGGCATCCTGGAGGCTAGACCCAAAGGCCAGAAGTTACAGAATGCTCTAGAGTCGGAAACAAGGATCAAAGCTCAAGCGTTAAATGTTCCAGTTGATTACTGATCAGGTTCTCTTGACAACAACGATCTCCCTAATTAGTTCAAAGGAATATTTCAATTGTTTCTTGAATATTCTTGTATTTCTTTCTTTTCAAATTGCATGTACGGAACAGCTAAAAATTAGTTTAAACAAAGAGAAAAATAATTATGAAATAAATTGGCTATTATACTCGAGAGAGCTCTTGACTGATTAAGGGCTATCCCCAATTGAGACATATGGAATTTATTTCGTAACTTATTTAATAGTCCTGAAACTATTTAAAAGGTCTAAGAGATGTCAATTATCATATTAGAAGGAGGACTTTTTTTCATTGCTAATTGCCCTCCTGATTTTTTTCTTTGATGTTTAGTATTTGTTTTAAATTCTATTAAATTTGATTATGAATGACAATGCACCGGGCCGGATTTATTAAATTGATTAGAGATGACAATAGGTAAGGTAAGGTCAGTAGAGATGGCAATAGGACGGACCGAGTCTATTAAATTTTACTAGAGATGGCAATAGATAGGGTCGGCTTGACCTAGACTATTATTTTTAAAAGTCAAAACGACGTTTTTTGACAAAACGAAGTCTTTTTGTCATTATTCGTTGGGTCGACCCAAGCCAAGTTTGTCATCCCTAAATTTGACCATTTGTTTTAAGAATTTGAAGTGCATCCAACGTACCTAAAATAATTCTTTACCAATAAATAATTTTCACATTCTTTTGACAAGTAGAATCTTTTTCATCATTATGATCAAATTAAATCTAAGCCCTCCCTCCCTTTTTGACAAGTACAACTCACACCATTTCATCTTTACTTTGGTAGCATCAATTTTGTTGCCTATCCATATGAAGTTTTTAAGCAACATCTTTATTAATCTAAACAATATTCAAAGAAAGAAAAACATGAATACTCCAATAAATACGTAGACTAATTAAAATGATATAATTAATTATTTTCTTCTTACATAAGATATGTTTTTGTATTCCAATTATTAAGCTTACATTGCAATTGATCATACAAAGGCAAGTAATTCATGTATGTAGTCAAAAGAGGCATCCCAAATTAATTTTGGGGGCTTTAATATCGTAACCTGCGTGCAATGAGTTAGACACAAGGTTGTTTATGAATGTCCAAATAATACGAAAGATAGTTTTAATTGGGATTAATTTATAACCTTATCAAAAATTTGAACTCTTACAATTCCTTGGCCAAACATTTACTGAGGAATATTGGCATTATTAAAGGGATGTAAGTAATCTGGAAAAGAAAGATTTAAGAGTTTCAACTGATCACATATGTGGTGGTACTTAAAATTATTGTTATTATCAATGTTGCTAGAAATCAAGCAAGTGAGCACCTCAATACAATCGCAAAATCATAGAAAGAGAGAAGATCTCCTTGTTAAAGTCATTTAGAATATATGGGTAAAGGTGTCACTCACCATTTACAAAATATTAAAGAAGGTCATTATAAAGCATTGAGTCAATTAGTCGACAAAGAGTAAAGAAAAGCCAAAAGCCTCTAGAGATTTGATGAGAAAGTCCTATTTAACTATATCAAAGGCTTTTTGAAAATCAACTTTTAGCATGTAACTCTTAATGTTAGGAAGTTTGTGATAATTTTTAACTAGTTCATGAGGAAGTAAGATGCATCTCCAATGCTCCTTCCCTATACAAGGGCACCTTAATAGGAGTTGGTATTTTAGGGACTAGTTAGATAAATGTCTTGATAATTTAACAAAGCGTTATACGAGGGATGGCAGTGGGTTTTCAACCTGATTAATATCCGCACTACCCGACCCAATGGATTTGGATATGAGTAGTAGATCGTAAAAACCGATGGATATGGATATGGATATGGGTTGAGTCATAAAAAATTGATATGGATATGGGTAGAGTAAAACCCGAACCATGGATATCCATATCCTATCCGTTTTTTATTAACTCTATTTCTTCTATTTTTTCTTGAATATCTATGGTTAAATATAATAAAATATTAAAGTTTTATAAGAAGAAACAACTTTAAAATCTCCACTTTACTCCTCAGTACT
>JAOQMQ010011734.1:0-10432 GCA_027563845.1 Erythroxylum subrotundum | reverse complement strand
AAATGATAGTTCTTGTAGTGGAGAAATAGAACTGACACAAGCTTATGGTAGGAGATGGATTAAGCAGATTGAGAGTGAAAATATCCCTAAACACAAGTGAGATGAGCGCAAACACTATATCTTGAGTGATTCTCTTTTGTTCAATCTCTTGTGCTTAAATTCTTTCAATGTTTGTTTTATTAGCACTCTTTCAATTTGCTTTGATTGAATTCTGAGAAAATGAGTTGCGTCAATTTCCTGTTATTATTTTCAGCATGGCCGGACTTTTCTTTTACACTTGTATCTTTTTTATTCTTGTAAACTTTGTCCAGGAGTACAAAGGTTTAAGTGTGGGGGAATTTGATTGAGCCAAGTTTATCTTATAAATTGGCTGTATTTTTATAAGTGTTAATAAACTTTTTGACTCCTAATTGATGATTTTTGTGCTTAAATTGGTTCCGTGTGATTGGTGCATATGAATTGCAAATTGTTAGTAAAATTGTCATGAATTGATCTTAATTGCAATATAATCTTTCCAAGGACAATTGATATTGCAAAATTGTGATTTAATTATAGGAACACAAAGGAGTCAGCGATGAAAGAAGTCAACAGATCGTGAAGTGTGCACACGTCGCGACGAGCAAGCAAATCCACACGTCGCGGGGCATATTTATTCATACGTTGTGACGATCAAGCCAGACCATACGTCGCGACGAGAATTAATTCACACGTCGCGACGTCCAGGCGGATATCCGGACTATTTATGGAATTTTCCCTCACTGTAGCGACCCGGCCCGAACTCGTCTCTATAAAATTTGCCAAATTAGGTTAAATGAGGAGTCGGCTACACACACCAAAAAAGAAACACACAGAGAGTCGGCAAAACCTTCACCGAAACCCCCTTCATCTATCATCTTCATACCTTGACACCATTACATTCGGTACCCACCGGAGATAATCGTCCATCCTCTTCTCCACCGATCATTACCCTTCATCACCACCGAGCACTTCACCATCATTTCACCGAAGATCTTTGGAGCCATGGTTAGCGTCGGAATTCCAGCAGTGATGGAGTACACCGGAGTTATGCATGGCTAGGCTTCCGACCCTCTTGAAGCTGTAGCAATGGCTTGAGTTCACCGTGGGCTTCAAAGGAGAGTAATCATTTATTGTCTTAAGTTTAATTATATGATTGTAAAAACTCCGAGTTGGAGATTGCAGTTTTATGATTGAATTAGTTTGATTATAGTTTAATTGGATGTTGACAATGATTTATGATATGGAGTGATTTATGTTGAACATCATGCTTTAATATATGAAGTTTCATATATGTCTTTGGTGAATGCAGTAATTATCATTATCTACCTAGTTGTGTTCGATATAGATGATTGTGTTGATCCGATAGACCACTTGCATAAATTTATCCATTTCGTGCACTAAGGTTTTTAACAAGGATTTAAATAATCGAGTTGATTAATTAAATCCTTGGACTTAAATAGTTTTTAAGGTTGATCTTTCGAAACTTAGTGGATTTTTCCCCTGAAAATTGAATTTGAACAGTGATAGCCTGCGCCCATTTTCAAGAGGATTTTATCAATTCGATTACAACTTAATTTTTGTCATTTTCATAATTCCCAAAAATCCAAAAATATTCTTTTATACAATTTCCTTCAATTTCAATTATTTTCCTTAATTTTAATCAACAAACCAAACCCCCCTTTTATCTGCTTTAATTGCATGTTTTCGACTTTAAGCTAGCTTTTAAACCAATTTTTCGTCGGTTCCAAAAAGTGAGACCACCCGAGGTTCAGCTTATACTGCAATCTTGGAATTTTATTTGACCGGTTTCTAAGGTCGATTTTAGGATCGAACGACGAGCCGCGATCATCTTGCATGTTTGCACCCATTTTGCATACATTAATTGATAGGCTTCATAAATATCCTCCTTTTTGACATCTGAACAGCTGTCATAATATGAGGTTAGACTTTAAGCTGATTCATTTTTGTTTTTCCCAAAATTTTCTAATTTATCCACGTTTTCATCATCAGTTTCTTCCTTCTTGGTTGTTGTTAAGCAAGCAACTGGATTTTTACTGTATAAAACAACCAACGCAGCACAACTTACAAATTTTTCTTCACTACCATACTCACATTCAAATTCATTCTCCCTCCAACTGCTTATATAGGACTTTCCTTTTCTCTTCTTCAAAGTGTTAGTGCATTCCACTTGCACATGTCTAAAGCCTTGACATTCATGACATTGAATTTTCCTCACTTTTCTTTCACCTTTTTGAGCTTGTTGTTTGAAATTACTATTTGATGAGCTCCCATCGTTTTGCCTAAAATCAGATCTATCCTTCTTCACTTTATTTAACCACTTGCTGAAATTTCTTGTCAATAACCCCATGTCCTCATTCTCATCAGATTCATTATTAAAGTCATTCACATCTTTACCAATCTCGATTTGCAATGCCAATCCTTTGTTCCTCTCCTATTTGCCCATTAACAAATTCATCTCAAAGTTGGTAAGAATTCCAATTACCTTATCCAATGACAATTCATTGATATTATAAGCTTCCTTGATTACTGTAATCTACGACATGAACCTCGGAGGCAACGATCTCAATGTCTTCTTAACCAAATT
Source organism: Erythroxylum subrotundum (assembly GCA_027563845.1). Classification (NCBI taxonomy): domain Eukaryota; kingdom Viridiplantae; phylum Streptophyta; class Magnoliopsida; order Malpighiales; family Erythroxylaceae; genus Erythroxylum; species Erythroxylum subrotundum. Next base: position 7,809 of record JAOQMQ010011734.1, on the reverse strand, counting down.
CAGGTTAGAATACTTCTTCCCAAGTTGATGTGCTTAGTTTGCTATGTCACGCAATCTCTCGTGGAAATCTACATTGGTTTCACTCTCATCCATCTTCAGCTTTTAAATCTCATAGCCTCTCATGGAAGTCTCCAATGGTTTCACTCTCATCCATCTTCAGCTCTTCAAAACTCACAACCAACATCTGAAGTTTTGAGGCTATCATAGATTTCGATCCCTCATGTATAGTTTGCAAAGTGCCTCACGCTTCTTTTGCTGATTCACAAGCTGATATCATTGAGATGTGACCTTCATTAACGGCACTAAAGATGACTTGTATGGCTTGAGAGTTTCCAAGTGCTCTATCTTCTTCAGCTCTTGTCCACTCAGATGGATCTTTTAGTACTACTTCTCCCTTGTCATTAGTTATAACTGGATGTGTCCACTGAGTTCCACGCTTTTGTTCCCTGTGCCTGAATCAATACCCTCATCCGAGATTTTTCACATAGGATAATTTGAGCTATCTAACAACGGTGGCTTGATGATTGATGCCCCTTCTCTTATAGCCATAATTGCGAGACACGGATCTGCACCAACATGAGGTACCAAGTTTTGACTTGGTAACTTGCTCTAATACCAATTGAAAATTCCTGAATGGGTGTAGAAGTTTCATAAAATCTCCAATTTGATCGCATTCTTTTCTAGCACAATCAAAAGCAGAAAAATTAAACGTATAAATGTAAATCAACACCAAAATTTATTAACGCGGTTTGGCACACCTTGCCTACGTCTGCGGGCCCTCACTCAACTTAATTACTTTTACCTGTGATATAACAATAGTTTTACTCAAGGCATTACAAAGCAGACTTACCCAACCCTTGCCACTATTTCTTACACTCACTACCCGCGAAAGTAATTCACACCCAATAGTATGATCGCCTCGTACTAACCTCAATAGAGAATTTTTCTCAACAACATTTAACAATAAAGATAATAAACAGACAACTCAAGTGATTAAAATAATAAATAACATAAAAAAAATAATCTTGAATTTAGAAAAACAAATTCCCTAATTAATTCGACTCCTTCAATGATGAATCAGAAAGTTGTTCATCTAGAATGCTGCTACAGTTCTCCGATATTATCAACAAACCACCACATACACAATAGCGAACACATCACTAATAAACGTAGACATTTCTTCACCGAAACGTTGCAAACGTAAGGACTGCAACAACCATAACAGCTGTTGAAAATTTTTAGAAAACCACCACTATTGATCAAGAACAGTAGCTGCAAAGATTCCACAATCACATATTTTTCCTAGCCAAATCACGCAAACATACGGAGTAAAATTAGCTGCAAAATCTCCCTTAATAGACGTTCAAAATAGAAGAGAACACAGTAGTCAAATCATGCACAATCAATAATTTGCAGCCAACAAAATCACACCAGAATAGAGAAACGCAGCATCCAATGTGGATCACTAATCAACGTAAAATCCAGCAATCAAAGATCATTTAAGATCAAAAAAACCCAGCAGCTATGATTTCACTCACTCACCAATTGTCTAGCCAAATCACCCAAAACAACTACAGAAAATTACAACTATAAAAAGACTTCCCATTGACAATGAAGACTACAAAAGAATGCAGCTCTAAGGACTCCACTTAAGTCACGCTAAAGCAACAGATCAACTAGTCAAGTTACGTAAAGCTCAAGATGACAAATCTTAGTTGCAAGAAAATCTAATCATTGACAAGAAAGTCAAAGAAAAAAACATCACAAAACCCTTCAGTTAAGGTAACCTAATACAATAGAGAAGTTTGCAACAATGGACTTCTTTCTCAACGCAATCAGCTCATAAACATCATTGATAATATCCCTAGATATCTAACTGCTAAGTCATCTAACATATGTTGATTTTACTCTAAAAAAAGGACAACATTCAGCTAACTACATACGTGGATCCTAACCATATTTCAGCTGCCATAATCAATTCAAATTTAAGAAAATTTACTTCCTAGGATAGCTATTATCCAAGAATAGATTATATGTTTAAGCCCATCTTAATTAGGATTTTAACCTTATCAAACTTATCTTGGAAGAGTTCCACATAAACATAACTAGGTCCAATTACCAAATAATGTCCAAAATTAAATGATAAGATATAATCACCTATATCTTAACACAATTTATCATCAAGTAGTGTATTTGGTTTGAGCAGGGAATTAAGTGTGTATAATCTCACTACATAATATAATATCATTATATGAAATCCATCATATGCAATTAAAATTTTCCTTCTTCCCTGTATAAATTAACTCGGTCAAAAATTTATGATACATTATAATATTTAAAAATATTTAAGTAAACTTTTACTATTATTTATAATATCAGGTTGTATTTTAGTAATTTCAAAATGATATTATTAACACTTCAAATTCTACGACAACAACAACAACAATAACACCTAATACAAATTCCGCTGAGGCGCGTGGTCTGGGGATGTCTAGTAGTACGCACCCTTACTCCTAACTAATTTCAGACTCTAATAAAATTAAATTATTATTATTTTCCAAAAAATAAGTTATCAACTTTATTAGATAATTTTTAAAATGAATTTTAAAATATTAACTAAAGATATAATTTATATTTTTAATATTTCATAAAAATAAGTAAATATATTTAAAGTTTAATAATATTATTTTATTAATATTAAAGTATAAAGTAATATCAATATAGAAGCTTATTTAATTTTTTTTGAAAGACATACTCAGGTTACAATGAATTGCACTCTCATCCGCTACCAGAAGCTCTCATCAATAACAACCAGAAAGATGATAAAAGAAGCTAGTATTCAAAGATATTGGAGTCATACCCATGTAATCTCCAAAATCCTGACAATATTCCTCTTTTTTGAAAAAGAACTTGTAGTTGAGTGTATTACGAGTTTGAAACATCTATTTGAATCAAGATATGGAACTATTTTAATCTTTAAAAAAAGTCTCTGCTTTATAGATAGGTTTCTCTCTCATGCCCGGTGAACCTTTGACCTCTCTCTTACTTTCTACCTTGACTTTCTCTTTTTACCCTTCCCTTTTTCCCCTTTCAAAAACTTCTTCTAGAGCCTTCTACATACCCGCTCCCTTGCCAGTGAGGCTCCAACCTTAATGACTGGCCCTCCGACCTCCCTCTCAAGCGTTGAGAGAGTTAAAACTTCCTTATCTAAGGTAGACTTCCCTGTGTTATTAAAGGATACTCTAGTAGGTCACTCGGTGGCTTAACAAAGTGAAAAAATCCCCAGCACCCATGTGTCTACAGACGAAGCTCCGGCCACTTCCAACCTAACCGGAGCATGGAGAAATAAATTGAAGACCATTCATCATAAGGGCGCCCTTAAGCACTATCCTAATATGATCAAAGATGGAGTCTTATCTCCACTGGTCGAACTGCTTATAGCGGGTGCTAGAGCTTGGTCCACGACTCTGATATATTTCTTCTGGTCTAAGTGCCCAGCTTTTCCTGTAGTAAATGCCTAGGCAAAGGCACAATGGGGGAAGAAAGGGCTCGAGAAAGCAATGTTGAGGGAAGACGACACCATCTTTTTTAAATTTTTTGACAGCACCAATCTTGACGAGCTTATGGAGCAAAGCCCTTGGCACGTTGGAGAGCAACCCCTCTTCTTCCAATCGAGATCGAGATAAGACCTTTGTTAACTCAAGGTTTATATTTAACAATTTTGATAATAACTATATAATATATTAAAATTCAAATTGGATTTATTTCCTTGTATAAATAACGGTATTTTTTAAAGGAAATAAAATCATGGGAAAATTACTTCCTTTCTTGCAAGAATCTTCTTAGTAAACTTTCCTTATTAACATCCAGGATGATCTTACCTTTTCGGACAATTAGCTACGAAAATTTTTGTTCTAGAAGAGATGATATTGAAAATCCAAAGTCAACTCAGAATTAAGATTAAGCAACGGCTAGTTGAAGAAATTGACTATTTAAAGAAGAGCAACAACACTTGTGAAGCAACGAGCATATATAGACTTCCGAGACATTTGAGCAGCGTCTATATTCTTGAGAGTCATATCATTCTTATTATGCCTTAGAAAGTGAAATTACTCTATCAAGAGAGAAATTGTTATTTGAGAACTTACCTTTAATTTTACATTAAATTTTTCTGCGAGCTCTTAGAAGCTATTATACACGTCGAGTGTGGAAGTGGAGAACCTTGAAAAATTAGGAGAGACTCGTCAAATTTAATACTCGGTTTCTTATAGTGAAATACTCAAGTTGGATACTTGGGAACTAGACGTAGGCTGGGTTGTTAGCCAAACTGGTATAAATCTACTATGTCATTCTTTCTTTCTTCCTAACTTTTAAATTTTCGAGTTCTAAGTTTATATTTTCAAGAGGCTCTTTCAGTTTTTTCACTAGGCTCCTTCTGTTTTCAACTTGCAAGAGGTTCCTTTTAGTTTTAACAGGATTCTTCTGTTTTTAAATTGTATTAATAGGATTTATCATTCATTAGGCTCCTTTCATTTAAGTAAGGTCTTATCCCATAAAAGGCTCATATCGCCTAACAAATTCCTGTTGTTAAAAGGCTTTATCGTCTGACAAGCTCCTACTATTTTTATTCATTAACCAGGATCTGTTTATTAAAAGAACTTGCGAAAAAAAATTTCCACACACAATTCACCCCCCTCTTGCATGTGTTTGCTTTATCAAGACAGAGATAAGATTGACACTTTGCCATTGTGGGTTCAATTTCTTAACATACCTATGGAATTTTGGACCATTGAGGGTCTCAGCTTCTTGGAAAGCTCTCTAGGTAAACCTATTTGTATGGATACCCAAACTGCAACTATGAAACGTATATGCTATGCCAAATTATACATTGAAGTTTTAAAGAATTCCTCCTTACCTAACTCACTACCTTCCTTGTTGGATCCCATTTCCAGAGCCCAACCTCTTGCTCTGATACCACACATGTTGGGCACCGAATTTCGGGATCCAACCTCTTGCGAAAACATGAAACCTGAGCATACTCCCATGAAATCTACTTAACCATCAGCTTTTATACCACTACTGTTGGATCCCGCTTGAGTCCGGAATCCAACTCTTGCAAATACCATAGTAATTAAGCGTGGTTCCTTGTTCCTTGTAATCTCTTTAATCATCATCGATTCATCTTCATTCGCATAACATACCAAAAATTTGCTCACAATTTGCTCAATGACGTGCCCATACAAAATAGTCACTATGTTTGAACTCATTTCTCCTGTTTGCGAACAGGATTTGGAAATCTTAAAATGGGAATTTCAATTCGACTTCTTCATATAAATCATAGCTCTAAGTCTCTTGTTTGTTTAGAAACAAGAATCACCTCAATTAGAGCTCTACAGCTCAAGCGATACTTAAAAAGTCCAAGAGTGCTCAAACCCTAAATATGCTCTCCCAACCGACCTCTCACTTGTTCTAAAACAAACTTTCTCAAAACAACTCTAAATGATACAAATTTTCATGGAGAGATAGATACATGTCTTAGTAATCCATTGCTTCAAGAATTGCTTCATTTCAAGGTCGGATGAGGGAGTTATAATCAAAAGAATCAAACATGCTCAAACCCTAAATCGATTTGAACCTATCTTGGCGCGATTGCCATAACTTTCACCACAATTGTCGGATTGATTTCATTTTTGTACCATTTGAAAGAATACATCTAGACATAGAAATTTTATGAAGACCGCAAAGTCTGATTCTGCATTTAACAGTGTCAAACATCACCATTTGTCCCGTGAATGTCCATTTAACGGACATAGATCTGCCAAACTGCACCATTTCACCCGAGAAGGTCCGTTAAACGGACTTTGAAGTAAGGGGTCCTTTTTGACCCGAGAAGGTCCGTTAAACGGACTTCCATGTCTGTTTAACGGACATGGAGCTTCCCAAGACCCCTCCAAACCTTCTCTAATGCTTCCTACATCAAATCTAACATCATAAATACTTATAATCTTGCAAAATTCACTTATTCCAATGCCAAAACACTTCATAACAACTCAAACACCAAACTTATTTCATCAAACTCTCAATTCTTGATCCATTTGGTCCATCAAAAATCACAAATTCTCATCAATTACCATGGCTATCATCATTCACCAAACCTATGCAACATCATAACTTGTAATAATCATAGCTCTTCATTCCGATGTCCAAAAATTACAAACTTTATAGCGTCGGAAAGCTAAAAGGATCATCTACAACTTATATGAAGACAACTTGGCCCAGTTCTACCTAAATCAATACAGATTTTTCCTGGAAGTCACAAACATCTTATCTTTGGGAAAACTTGAAATTTTCCAAATTCACATACTCTATTCAACATCATTCTTATCCATTCAAATACCAATCCTATAACATTTCAATTACAAGTAGTACAAGTAGTAGCAATTCATATTCAAAGTTCAACAATTCAAAGGAATTACTTTATTAAGTGTGCTTAATTCCAACATAACCTCATCCATAATTAAGTCATTTTTCACTTTACTTCATTTGGAAACCATTTGAATTCCAGTCTTTCTTCATCCATTCTTAAATCTCAACTCATTTGACTTGTCACATTTAGCTACATCTCGTCATCCAAAATTCGTATGTGCCTTTTTCCATAATATCCCACTAATGTGTATATATATATATATATATCAACCATTCATGCTCAACATTCATCATAGTCATCCATATACAAATTTACATTTCGAATCCATCACCAATCCATATTTCATTAACATCATAAAATAAGTGTTTTACAAGCTCCAATGGCATTTCCAAGCCATGTTACAATATTTCACAAAATCATAAATTACATCATTCAATTGCTCAAAATTCAATTACAGCTTTGTATTTACATCAATTATTCCAAAATAGGACAAACATGCAAAGTCCGAAATAGTGTCTTGGTTCTCACTCTATTTCTTAGTCAACACCTGAATTGGGGAAAGAAAGTGGGGGTGAGCTTTAAAAAGCCCGTGGGTAACATGCTTATAACAAATAACAAGCAAAAGCTGTTCAAAAAGTTCATTGTTACAAAACGCTTATTGAATCATAAAACTCACTTTTATCGAAATTCTTGTCCAGAAATCAAAATCGCAACAACGCAACTCATGCATTTTTCAACTTGTTCATAAATCATGAATGCATCAAAACTTATCGCAATTCATAAACACATAACACATCATAATGGATTGGGTAGTCCGTAACAGAACGTACTACACATTTCTCCTAAGGGTCCTATGTAGCCGTGAACAGAACGTACTAACACAATCCCACATAGTGATTTTGTGTAGTCGTAAGGGACTCCATGAAGGAGCTCCATGCCACTAGCGGGCAGGCGGGGGAAGCCTTTAGACAACTGCACTTGACTTACAGAACGGACCAAACCAAACCCACATAATCATATAATTCATAACTTGCAAAAAGATTGCCCAAATGGCAACATTTCGGAAACTTGATTCTCATAAACATGCAAATTTTCAAAAACCCTTTTCATTTAGCAATTCATAATTCATCAACCAAATTCACATAGCAATTTCTTAAATCATTCAAAAGCAATGAATGCAACAATTATAGCAATTTCTCAATCAAAAGAAATGAATGCAAACAATTATGGAGTAATTTGAAATCATTTTATTTTCTTGCTTTAACATATTTATAGCTCATTAATTCTATCATAAACATGAAACCTACCTTAAATCCTTGCTTGTAAACCTTGCTCAAATTGCCTTCCCTTGTTCTTGATTCCTCTTGCCTCTCTCTTGATTC
>JAOQMQ010011703.1:0-5000 GCA_027563845.1 Erythroxylum subrotundum | reverse complement strand
ATAGAAGGCCGACGGGAATTCGATCTCTATCTTATAAATAAATAAAAATGTCCATTTTGGAAGTAGCTGCCAGTTATATTCATATCTTTCTTTGCCGGGGCAATCAGTCTTATTGCCAGTGTACCGATCAATAAGGAGACTAGTGGTTTTCTGCCCGGGAAGCCAAGCCAGGTTCTTTTAAAGATCTGGTACCAAGGTTTTTTCCTTCTTATTCTCATTGCTTTCTTGCCTTGATCGGAGTTTTTCGTAGAGGGAAGTCGCGTCGTGAGTTCAGTCATAAAGAAGGAAAGGATCATTCTGCCAATGCACTCTGCCTTATCGAGCATGTTATCTAGCGCAGGTGGCCCTCTAGTTGTTAGCAGCTCTCATCTTGAAACCCTATCGCAAAGCTTCCACCATGACTAAAAAGCTCCGCTCCCAAAACAAAAGGCCAAGTCGCCACTTAATTATATTAGAATATAGTAGGAAGGAGCTCTATATGGGACTCACACGCAGCTTCTTATTTTTTAAAAAAGCCTACGCCCCTCTCTTCGGGGACCTCGCCCACTCGGGACCTTCCACTCCGAAGTTTACCCGGCCGGGCAAACTACTGTTATTTTCATCCCCGTCCGCACCTCAACCCATCACCTTTACCGAAAAGGATGCTCCGCATAGAGGCCATCCGCACATCTTGCCTTCTACATAACTAACTAGATAGAGGAAGGAGGTCACTTTGTGCTCGGTTGCGGGATTGAATCTTTCTCTCCTAAGGACCGCAGAGAAATGCGGCTTAGATCAGAGCAACTTCCTCCGGGCTTATTACAAGACTCGAGAGAAGGACCGACCTTCATTGACATGCGGGTAGGACCTGTGCTTAAACCTTTTCAAGTCCATTCATTGACATAGAAAGCGCCCTCCTTCAATCTGCTCTTAGGAAGCCCTATCATCAAGAACTCTTCAATGTGATAAATTCCCATACCGGAATGAGATAGTTGAAAAAAGAGCGGCCGAGGCAGCATCCCGGCAGGAATGCTGATAGATCCTCCAGAAAACGAGAGAATTCTGCTAATATTCTCAGACTAAGCAAAAGAAAAAAGAAGGAGATAGCTTAATCTCTTCATCCTAAAAGTAAGAAAGCGGGGAAGAATTACCTTAGTAGAAGTAAGACGGGAATACCTGTCGCCTAGGAAGAAGATACTCTCTATATGGACTGGAATGCCTGTCTAGAGGCTAGATCTACAGCTGACGGGAGTCATCCTTGTTCGGAAACTTACCAAAACCTATTTGTACGCTCAGATGGAAAGTCTGAAGTAGAGCCAGGTCGTTTCCCGGATGAAATTACATAGGAAAATAGATAATGGAAGGTTTAGAGATATTTGAAGGTAACCTCCCTGCGCGGGCTAGAGAAAGAAAATTCCTTGTTCACAACGTGTGTGCGTGATCGATTCAAAAGGGGTTGGGAGGCTTCAGTAAGACAAAAGGACTGTAAGACTTTCCTATAAGAAAACGGGGCGTGTGGAAGCACCTTGATTGGCTGCCCGCTCCTATACTTGTACTTGGGATTTAAGGTCACGTCTTACTCTTAAAGTCTCGATTCTTACTTCCCCGGTCACCCAGTTAAATTCGGTTCATCTGCGCTTTGACAACATAAAAAAGGGCCCACTCGTTCAGTACCGAACCCTAATCATCCAATCCTGTTAACTGAGTAGCCGCCCTTTTCCTTTCGAATGATCCAGAATAGGCATATATAGAATAGACTTCTGTACAACATAAACATAAACCGATAGATAAGCCTTAGTGTACGACTGGCTTTTCTTCCTATCCCATCTGGAAGTGGGAAACAAACACAAGTAGGATCCCCGCTCATAAACCACATCTGCATGATTCACCCCGATATTCTTCCTTGCTTTCAAGATAAAATTACCAAGTGACAGGTAGGTAAGCAAATAATTAGGCATCCTTAGATGAAAGAGCGGTTCTCAGGTATGATTATCCATCAGCAGAGCAGCAAGTAGAAAAATCAAGAGTTTGCTATTTGGAATTGGAAGTGAGAAGGTCCTTTTTTTTAGTATTTGAGGGATCTTCAAGTCCCTTCCTTGTTTGTTAAGTTAAGGTAATTTCGAAACATCAAGAAAGTTCTCCTTCTTACCAGCTGAAATAGCAGCATAGATCTCTTCGGTAAAGACTAGCTCACTAGCTTCCTGAAAAGAGAGGATTCGGTGTAAAATATTAGCATCCCATTCTCAACAGCAAGATAAGTGAGAGCATCTATTAAGTCAAAGCTAAGAGACAATTCGGGTTGCTACAAGACCAAAGCCCTATTCAAGTTGTTGGGGATTAGGAGCCTAGCCTCAGATAGAGCAAAGCAGACTTCGGTAAAACAAGATGATATGAATGAAGTTCCTGTTTCCCTAAGGGACAGACTAGCGGAATAAACGCTTAGGGAATAACAGCAGTGGGACTGATTATTTTACTTGAAGCGGGGTATCTTTTTCCTGGTTTCCCTATGTTCTTGGTTGGCGAATTGCCTTGCCTTTAACCCTAATCCGTCTCGGACGTAATCCTTCTTTCTTTCGCTTTCTATCAGTAAGCCTGCTTCGCTTCTCTAATCGCTAAGCTCCGTCCTCCCACACTCCTTTCCCTTTTGGATTATCATATTTAAGACTATCCTACTCTTCGGTCTGTCCTATTTTGTTGGGGGAGGATGCTCCTAGGTCCTCTCAAATAGTTTCTCCCTCCGTTCGATCTTTTTGGGGATCTCTCTTCGGTCCTTTCTTCTATAAATTATGGGAAATGACTTTTGAATCGACATCGGATATATCTTTTAAAACGACTCCTAGATCTCCTCAATAGGAACTTCACCTCTACGCTGGCAAGGGTGCGTATTTAACAGGATCTTTCTCTTTCGAGATGGGATTCATACCCGCAAGCAGTAGCATCCTGCTTCTTGTGACAGACAAAATTGCATATATAAGAAAGGGCTTGTTCTCTTTTCGACGGTAACGATCCATTTCATAAGAGAAGAGAGATGGGGCAAAGAAGGAATTGATAGAGGTGCGTCGAGAAGTTCCATACCTTCTTGATCGAGTAAATTGCCTTGCCTGTACTTCACTTTATCGAGATTGGCTTAGTGTTCAGTGCTTAGTACAAGATCTAAAATCAAAGTGCTGAAGAAAGACAGTTCCTTTCAATTATTGTACCTTTCTATTCTATGGGTACACTGAACACCTTTTCACTCTCTCGCTTTCAGGCATATATATTCAGGGTTGACGAGTTCTGTTGCTCTGAGTTCGAGTTCTCTCCTCAATTCTACTATCAGTTCAGTGAGATTCAATCCCATCTGATAGACCTCATTGAGTCTGGAGAGCAACTCGAAGGTGAAATGGTTCTCCCTTGTAGGGATCCACACCCAAAGGTAGATTGTCCCAGTTAGACCAAGTTCCTTTCAGGTAACGCATACTAGAAACCGTGACAAATCCCATATCTGAAAAGACTCTCTGCAAGCATCCTTTATCTTATGAAGAAATCAGGGGTCAATACTCTCAATCAGGTCTACCTATGACTCCTCTCACGATGCCGTCACGCTCATGAACCTATTTTGAAAGCGGCTTGAAGTGAAGATTTCCTCTCAGCCGGAAGGGGTTCAAACCTGCAAGCACCCTCATTCAGGGCGGAGGATATTTATAGAATGTGATCCGTACTCCATAGCTTTCATTCCTGAAGATAGGTTCATCCATGCTATTCACAACCCATTCTCGTCAGAAAAGACCGATTTTAGTTAATTAACTTCGCTAGCACCGTCTTCATCTGACGAAGCTCCTTCGTCTGGGTTATTTCTTTCTGCCTCATTTCTCGCTTGAGTTTTGTCTTTAATGTGAGACTTTGCCTTAAGAACTAGGGCTGAGCCTATGACCGTTTGTGATTGCTTATTCGAAGGTAGACCTCTTGAAGATCCTTTCTTGAGAGCAGGTTTTTTTATGTCAGTGAGTGCGCTGGTTTCTGGTTTATACCTCTTCTTTAAAGAGCAGAGATGAGATAGAGAGAGAAGTCGACTTCGACTACCACAGGGGAGAGGAAGGGGCACAGTCAGGGCATATAATTGCATATCCGATAGAAGCCGGGGATAGTCTTTGATAACTCTTATATGGTCGACTAAAGGGACTGCAGCACGGGGGGAGAAGCGATGAAAGGAGAATAAAGTGCAGTAATCAATCTAAGCGCGAGTAAGTCAATCCTTTCTTTATTTTATTGTATGGCGGGGATATAAAGAGAAAGTTATTTTCTATCCGGACAGAGCCTACGCTTAAACTGTCACAGCGACTAAGCAGTACTGGGCCGAAAGCGCCCTTACTATCAGAGCTGAAAAAAAGCCTGATATCAAGTTCTAGCGCAGGCAGAGGGAGATCCATTAGACCTGGGATGGGAGATAAATAAGGTGATCCATCACTTTAAGAGAATCAAGCCCTTAAATAAAGTTAAAGCACCTAAGAAGCGCAATAGCCCCTTCCTGTCCTATAGTGCGGAGATAGAGGGAGCACATTAGAGCGGATCAGAAAGTTTGTGCCACATCTGTGTCAATTGGATTGGATGCTATGCTTCCTGTACTGCTGCTATTGCTAATGCCCAAGGTGTTTACTCCCTTCGTTGAGGTGAAGGCACGTATTCGGCTTTCATTGAAAGTTACCCGTGAATGCCCCATGAAGAGGGTCTTATTACAGAATCCGCAGTTTTGAAAGTCGCCCTAGACAGATGCTAAGAGCAGGGTAAGTGATTAGTGCTAATCAGATGCTATCATCGTATGATAATGATCATCCGCCTTTCTGCTTTCTTAAAGCCAGGTCTTGGAATCGGCATTACCACAGCTAGGATAGATGCTCTTTCTCTTGTTTAGCTGGGACCAAGAATTGCCATGAAGAAGTTTCCTTTGGTGCTATCGTATAGTTGATCACTGCTGCATTTAGGAGTGATTGATCTGTTCATCAAACTCTAAATTGCTTATAAATTCGCGAAGTAGTACGTCT
>JAOQMQ010011544.1:0-10447 GCA_027563845.1 Erythroxylum subrotundum | reverse complement strand
TTTTAGGCCCATTTACATTCTAAACATTTAAACCCAACTAACATATTTAATTTCATTAACTCTTGATACCTAACTTATTAATTCATGCCACTTGCTAATTAATGCTATATGCTCGCAATGTCAACTTAATTAATGCTAACACAATTTACTTAATTTAATCTAATCATGCTTAATTAAACTAATCATAAAAAAAAATTTCGGGGCTAACATTAATAGTAGATGGAACTTGGATATCTTAGCAGTAGTACTTTGTTATGGACTATTAAAAGTTGGGTCTTGCATTAGTAGAATGGTTGGACTAATTATTAGTGAGTTCTAGAGCTAATGTTAGAACTTGATTATTCAAAAACTAGGTCCTTCACCTAAGGATTTTTAATTTTTAGTTCATTTTTATTTAAAAAAAGAGAAGATATATGACATAGTCTAGGCACATATAGATATTTTATTTTTATCCCTAAACCAAATCATAAACTCCTAGGGGTTTATTCACATGTTTTAAATTTTATTTTACTCCCTAGACATCATTATAGTTATATTATTTTAACCCCTAGGTCAAACTATAAATTCTTAAACTTCCTGTTACATGTTAAAATTTTTATTTTAATATTTTATCAATTTAACTATTTTATTTTAAAAGTCAAACCATAAACTCTTACACATCCAAGCGCATTTTTTTTTCTTTATTCAGTATGCTTTTATTCACCTTAAACCCAAGTTGATTTTCTTATTTAAAAATACTCAAATTTACAAACCATTATCTATATCTAAATAACCACTTAGGTAGAAGAATTAGGGTGAGTAACACTTTCTTTATTTTATGATTTGACCTTGAACTCATTTTTTCAGTTAAAAGCTTTTTTAGTTTATTTCTTTTAAGTTATTTTCTATCTTTCCTTAATAAGGAAATACATTGACTCCATTGAATAATTTATTCAATATTTTGTCTTATCTCTGTGCAATGCATCTTGAAAATATTAGTGATAACTGGGAAGGAAGAAATAAAATTTATGGTATTTAAAGGAAATTGTAGGTGATGTTACGTCACTGGGGTTAGGGAAAGTTGGAAGAAGCCTAAGGATTCTAGTATAATTCCAACATTCTAATATGTAACTTAGTCGAGAAAGAAGATGCATCCAAGTTAAGGTTACATAGTTTACAATTATGCACCAAATAATGTTACAATACTTATTAATGTAAATTTGACATTGTAAGCAATAAATATTTTATCTCATAATTGATCATAATTTTACCTTATGTTTTTTTCTTAATATTTTATACTTTTATTGTATATTTGGTATTTAATGTGCTTCAAGTGTGTTAAGAGGTTATAATTGCATTCACGGACTTAAAGGAGAAAAATTCGGACGAAAAGACGACATAGAACGATGAATTGAAGCAAAAAAGAGAAGCACGACTGTGCATCTAGGCCGTGTAGAATCGCATTGTAGGAGTTTCTTTGGACATACACAATATGATAGATGACTGTGTATTAGAGCGTGTAAGTCCTAAAAACCATAGTTGATAATATAAAAAGATGTTTTTGGTAGCTAATGAAGGGGACAAACTCTTGGAGGAAATTCCAGATGTGGGGTTCATCCAGAAGGGATGATTTTGGTCCAGAGAAGTGGAAAACATAAAGAAATCATTGATAGATCCATCGGAATACAAGATCATACCTCTACATCATAAGAATACTCGATAGAAGATAATCAGAGAAGTTTAGAATTACGAACTCGTTGCTTTCTATTTGTTTTTCTCAATGCATGTTTGATTTTGTGTTTGGTTATGAGTAATTAAACATTCAGTTAGCATTTAGATTGGATGACCCTATTTCGATACCTTAATATGTCTTGATTTTTCTATTAGTGTTATACAAATAATAGAAGGTATGTACAGACCAGAGATTCCAAACCTGCAATCTCTTAATTACCAAAAGGGGTCAAAAGAAAGTACAACAGTTCCTTCCATCCTAAAACCATACAACAGACCCCTATCATCCTACTCTATATCATTTTCCAAACAAAAGATTTTAAAGCTAACATATCTGTCTAATAACACAAGATACTCAACCCAATTTCCATCAATACCAACAAGCAACATAAAAACTATCTAAACAACAGTCAACACAGCTAAAATGAATAATGAATTTTCCTTGTTCATTGTCAAGTATGCCCACCTCTCTCAACCTTCATTGATAAGCTCATTTTTGGATCTTCTGGCAACCACTTTTATGAAATTAGGCACTGCCATTGGTATCCATTGTTTTGCTACATTGTTACACCATTAAGTGTTCACTCCACTTCTCGTTTGCTTTATACCAAAGGTGAAGAAGAAATCCACTTTGACCGAACCTAAAGGAAACTGCAGAAAATTGTTAAACAATAAACTCTCTCACTCTTACCTTCTCCTAGTGTTTGAGCTGAGTTGTTCCATAATTTGGAAGATCACTTTGGGGTTGAATCTCCCCATATCCAAGGATTCATCTTTGAATGTTCTAGCATTCCTTTCACACCACATATTATATACAGTAACAAAAAGGAGGGTGGTGAAGATGGGTAAGACATAATTTCTGTTATGGGAGGATTGGTTGAACCAAGTGGCAATAGAGTGGAGGTTTGTCAAATGGGGTATATTTATGTGGAAGTTGTTTAGGCAATTTACCCACACTGAATTAGAGAAAGAACATTGAAAGAAAAAATGTTCTATGGTCTCATTATCCCAAAAACATAGAGAACAGTGATTTGGTGTATGTAGGTAAAGAAGTTTATCTCGCGTTTGTAACTTTCCCTAAAATTCTTATCTTTTATGTTATAGTGTTTTGAAATATTAGACCTTAATCTAATTTCATACTTAATGATTGGGAAATCCTAGGTTTGAATAGATCGATGGTAATTAGAAACAGTTGACTGCACATTAGAGATAGGATAATATCTTCAAGATTAAGGTCAAACCTAATAGAGGGATTCATAAAACGGTAACTCAATCTTATAAGATTTAACCTGAGTAATTCGGTTAAAGACCGTAGGATTAGTTTTCAGTAGACTCAAGGTCAGCTGCTAGCATACCATAGGAATCTCCATGATCCAATAAATCATCAAAAAAATTTGTATGATAAAAAGTCAATTTATTAAAAGTTTAGGGGGATTCAAAACCTATACACTAATTACTCGATATCGATAATTTCAAAGTGTTCCTAAATTCTCTATTCAATTTCGTTAATTATTTTCTTTTTCTTGCTTAGTTTTAGTTTCTTTTAATTAAAAATCTAAAATCAATCTTTAGGCTAGATAATAAGGGAATGGTAATTACTAGTATTCATCGTCTTCATAGGATCAACATGTACTTGCCAATACTAGCTACAGCTACGTCATGCACTTCCGATTATTACAATATTGACTAAATCACAAAAATAAGTCAATCAATTTTTTGGCGTCATTGCCGAGGACATTGATATTAGGAAAGCTTGAATGCTATTACTCTAATCATTTTTATTTTATTTTATTTTACTTTTTTATTTATTTTATTATATCTTATTGTATTTGGGGCTTATTAATTTAATTATCATTAAAATATTTTATTTGATCTTGGGTTTGTTGTTTATTGTAGGAATAATGATTCATTGGCATAGCCATAGCTCACAATCAAAGGATAAAGCAGACGAGACTTTTGTGGTAGCCAAAATATGTCTTCACGATCTATATCATCACCGAGAAGGGTGTACTCATATATTTTCGGAAGTGCAACTGATGTTTAGACCATGTCACGACATTGGTGAGAGTTATCACTACAATTATGAACTTCGAACACCAACACATAAATGGAAGAGACCAAACGTGTACTATTAACCTTATAGTGTAGTATATACGAATGGCTACAATTCAGAGTGGAGCAACTCTTATCCCTATGGATGAAATGATCACGCTCTAGCTGAATACTTACAATACCAAGAGCCTCCAATTAACAAGCCAATTCTAGAAGATAAATTAATAGAAATCCTTGTTGAATTAAAAACCTGATCGAAGAAAATTTGAGAGTAAAGAAAAGACAAGGGTTAGCATTATAAATGGTGGGACATTTCAAAAAGATCTTTCGGAAGAAAAACAAAGTGTTACAGATAAACTAATGGAATGCCTTGCCGAGAGGGTAGCTAGTCAACATGAATTCGATGAGAGACTTTCTTTACCTACATATGATGAATATAATTTGATCTTCCAACCATCTCATAGTGAAGAAAAGACAACAGTCAATTTCATGAATAAAGATAAATTTTAAAAAGGCGAGGAGGTAACTATTGTTCTAAAAAATATGATGACCGAATTTATTCAAGATTCAAATAGAAGGCATCAAGAAACGGAGGCTCATATAAAGAATATGGTGAATCAAATCAATTAGTTGGTGGATATATTATCTAACCAGATGCAAGGGAGTTTGCCCAGTTTTACTGAAACTGATACTATTGAGAAAGAGGCAATCACCCTTAGTAGTGAAGAAAAGCTTCCTGAAAAAGAAGACAAAGAAAGCTCCATATAAGCAGAGAAAGTATAGGAGTGGAGGAAGGGAATTGAAGCAGATGACCTTGAAGCCTTTGTCCAAGAAGAAGAAGAACATGAGAGGATAGAGGAGGTTGAGGAAGAACTAGCGGAGGAACCAAGTAAGAAAACTACTGATGAGGTGTTGGTAGTGACCTTAAATACGGAGGGTTCCCACTTCCTTGAAGAAAAGTTGTTTGAGTTAGACAACGATTCAGGGAGTTTCATTATCCCTTATTTTATTCAGTTTGTCATTCAAAAGGGAATTATTGCTTGAAATTGGTTTTACTAACTTAACACATTATTTCCTATTGATTATCCTACAATAGGTGGTTTGTTTACAGGCTATGAAACTGTTTTGTGGCAAAAAGGATCGAAGCAAGCCACTAATTATTGATCCAAGATGACATTAAACATGCAAGTTACATCGAGCTATTGATGTCAAAGAAGTGCTGCATGGGAAGCAACCCCTGAGTTAGTTTTAATTTTATTTCAATTTTGATATTATCTTTTGTTTTCTTTCATCTTAGTATAGGATTCTATTTTATGTTATGTTATTTCTTTTTCTTAATCTTTTCTTTTATATTTTGGAAGGATGCCAGTTTCATATTGGATGGATCCAAATTAGAAAATCGTCACATTCAGGAAAGTACCTATTTAACCCTCTCACTTTTTCATAAATGCATATATTGTGTACATTGGGGACAATGTACAATTTTAAGTATGATGATGGGGTTAATGATTTCTTTAAGCTTATTGTAATCCTAATTATAAATTTTAATAACTGATATCTTGAATTGGTTAAACCTGTCTATGAATGTTATCTATCCTTGTTGAATATTGATTTAAATTGGTGTGCAAAAGGATAATGGTTAGAATGAAATTATTTTTCTAAGTCATATTTTTTTGTAATCATTGAAATATTCAAGTTGAATGAAATTGTGTATTATTTACACATATATACCCAATTTTTTGTTTCATGAGCTTTGAGCCAAAAGAGCACAAATTTCTAAATTTTAATCTCTTTTTATTCTTGCATATGTGTTGTCGTGTATAGTAGGATAATTCTAGAACTTGTTTTATTATGCATGTCGAGACCATATTTGTGAAAATTAGAAGCATTAATATGATAAAGAAAATTAGATTAACCAACTTGTTTTAGCCTTTTTTTTTTTTAAAATCACCATACCTTAAAATTTATCTTTAAGAATAACTAAGTTGAGCCTTAGCCTCTTTCATTGACAAAACCCACATATTAACCTTTATCCTTTTTTTCTTTAAAGACCTATTTATTGTTTTAAACCTTGAAGGTTATTTACATCATTTACTTGTTGAGACTTGAAATTTGTGAAAGGTCTAATATTTCTTCAAGTATGGTACTGAATGTTTAGTGTAAAGAAAAAAGAAAAAAGAAAGATGGAAAGAAGGAAAAGAAAGAAAAAGAAGAATAAATATATAGTACCAATAGATTTATAATGAAAGGACCTATGTGAACTTGTAAACAAGTCTTGTACTATTTCTTTGAGTAAATTTCCTTCACTTGCCCCTTTTATTATCCCATTCATATCATACCTAAGCCCTATTATAGCCTACACAAAGACATTTTGAATTTTGTTTCTAGTTTGAACATTAGTGGTGGAGATGTGATTTTATTGCAAGCCTATGGTAAGAGTTCTATTATGCATTGATTGAGAGTTTTAATTCTTTCACCCTAGACACTTGAGTGCATTGAGTGAAATCTTGGTAAGGGTGTAAAGATTTATGTTTTTTTTTTATTTTAATGCGATTGCAGATATGATTATTATTAATATTGCTTAGGAAGTTAACTTTAGAACAACTTGACTCTAATTGTATGTTAATTTGACTCAATATGACATGATGATGTATGGTGTGAATGAACAATGATGGATTGATGTTATGAAATTTATAATTTTGATTATGGTTTGCTTATGGACATGCAAAAACTTAAGTGTGGGGATATTTGATAGATGCATAATTGATCATAATTTTACCACATATTTAATGTATTTTTGTTTAATATTTTATACTTTTATTGTATATTTGGTACTTAACGTACTTCAAGTGTGTTTATAGGTTATAATTGCTTTCATGGACTTAAAGAAGATGAATTCGAACGGAAAGAAGGAATAGAACGAAATTGAAGCATAGAAATGATGCACGGTTGTGCATCTAAGACGTGCATAATTGCAATTTTAGGTGTTTTTGGACATACACAGTCTGATACACGACCGTGTAAAGTCCTAGAAATCCTAGCTTTTAATATAAAAATACATTTTCTGTGGCTAATGAAGGGGCAAACTCTTGAAAGTGATTCCAGACATGGAGTTCATACGAAAGGGATGACTTTGATCCGGAGAAGTGGAAAACACAAATAAATCATCGATAGATCCATCGGAATACAAGATCATACCTCTATATCACAAGAATACTAGGTAGAAGACAATCAAGGAGATTTCGAATTATGAACTCGTTGTTTTCTATTTGTTTTTCTTTCAATATATGTTTGATTTCGTGTTTGATTATATGTAATTAAACGTCTAGTTAGTATTTAGGTTAGATGAACCCTATTCCGATGCCTTAACATATGTTGATTTTTCTATTAATGCAATTGATTGATTGATTTGTTGTGATCCAATTACTTATTTTATTTATGTTCTAGTATTCTAAACTATTAGACCATAATTTGATTTCATGCATATCAATTGAGAAATCCTAGGTTTGAATAAACCCATGGTAATTGTAAAGATTGATTGCAACCCTAGAGATATGATGAAATAAATCTTCCAAATTAGGGTGAAACCTAATAAAGGGATTCATAAAACAGTAACACAATCCTATAGGATTTAACCTGAGTAATTTGGTTAAAGACCTTAGGATTAGTTGTTCGTAGACTCAAGGTTGGCTACTAGCCTACCATAGGAGTCTCCACGGTCTAATAAATCATCAAAACAATTGCATGATAAAAGGTCAATCTGTTAAGGGTTTAAGGGAATTCGAAACCTAGATACTAATTACTCTATATTGATAATTTCCTAGTGCTTCCTGACTTCTCTGTTCAATTTCATTACTTATTTTCTTTTACTTGTTTTGTTTTAGTTTCTTTTAATTAAAAATCTAAAATCAGTCCTTAGGCTAGACAATAGGAAAGGGTAATTACTAGTATTCATCATCTTTTTAGAATCAAACCGTACTTGCCAGTACTAGTTACAACTATGTCATGCATTTGCGGTTATTACAATATTGACTAACTCACGAAAATAAGTCAATCACTACACATATTTTCATTCTATATATAGTGGCCATAAATGGACTAATTAAACATAAAGTAGAGGCATGTGAAAGATTTAAGTATCATAGTCAATGTATGAAACTTGATTAGTTTAATCTAAAGTTCAGAAATGATCTACTTTTATTTCCAATGTAAATGAGAAAGTAGTTAGCATTCTTATCAATTCACTGCATAATTTTAGAGATTTACCTAGCCTGTGCATCAATTATAATAAAAGCCATTTTGTTTTTTTTTATAGTGCTTCCCATTTGGCTAAAAGATTATTAGAAACTATAGTGTTTATAGGTTAGGAAACCTCCACTCAACTATTTAGGGCTCCCTTTATCAACCAAAAGCTACAACTTAGGGAATGCTAGCCTTTATTAAGAAGGTTCAAAAGAGACTAGGTAGCTGGTGCAATAAAGACCTATCACAAGTTGGTAGATTGATATTAATTAGAGTTATTCTCAATTCTCTCTATATTTATTAGGCTTCATACATGTTTCTTCCTAAAGGGCTGATCAAACCACTATGGAAATTATTAAATAGCTTCTTTTGAGGTGGAAGGAACAATAAAATAGTAACTAAAAAGGTGAAGCGAAGTGATGTTTGTAAGCCTAAGTGTAAAGGAGGGTTAGGAATCATACTTATAAGCTTATGTAATAAAATATTAATAGGAAAGAGATTGAGGAGGATACTAGTACATAAAACCTCATTGAAGGTGAAGTGAATAAATTGATAATTCCTAAGGGCAAAAGTGTTTGAGAATAAACCAATAGACCTTTCTTCTTATGGGGTCTTTCTCAACTACTAAAGATGGAAGCTAACCTTGCTAGTAATAGCAAATGTTAGATAGGTAACAAGGAAACAACGTCACTATTTTCTAATGACTATAGCAATTTAGGCTCTATTCACCAATCACAATTATTACAATATATAAATAACTTCTTCGTTTTAGATGTTAGAGTTAAGGTATTGATTGATGTTAATCAATGATGTAATATCCCTACTAATTTGGAATATGTTTTACATAACTATTGCCTTAATATGGAAAAGGAGGACAAATATCTTTAGCTTGTGAATTCATCTAGTAAATTCACTAATAGATCTTGTACAAAGTGCTTAGAATAGTACGAGAAATTAAAAAATGGCACAAGTTTTGGATTTCTACTATATCTATTAGTGCAAAAAAGGTAGCTATTATAGATAGATTAAATTTCCACATTCTGTCAGGTACTTGTTTCTTATTCATATAAGCTCTAGAGACCCTTGTGTATTTGTTTTTTTTACTATAACTTCATATTAGGCATATAGAAGGTTATCTTGACTTGTGCTTCCTCAACAAAACCAGTTTGAACTATGAAGAGATCATCAAATGGCTACAGAATGATAGAGGGGTATCCAATGGTGATTGGATTATATATTTAATCTGTGCATGATCATGTATGTATAAGATATAGAGGGAAAAAATTTTCAAGTTGTTTTAAAGTGCTAAACATCCTAAACAACTAGTTTTAGAAGATTAATTCAATGGATTAGGGTACATCCACTTTAAAATGAAGTTGCTAAAGGATATCAGCCTAGAGCTGCTAGATCCTGAAAATTTTGAAGAGTTCTCTAAGTTATTGATGTTGGTTTTATATCTAGTTCTCCTTCGAAGGAAATGGGTGTAAAATGAGGAAAATAATGCCCTTATAATGGTGTTTTGTATGGTTAAGTTAGCTACTTTACTATCTGGTATTGTTTTGCTAGAGTTCTTTGTACAATGAAATTGTATTATTCCCCTTTCATTTATTTAATTTTTACCTTTTCAAAAGAAATATCACTTATTTTAAAATAAGCACTATCAAATTAGGTAATAAATACCACTGCATTTTCAATAAATACTTATGTTCTAGGTCAACAATGACAATCAAATACATAATTCAACTTTACATAAACTATATTACCATATTATACAAGAAATACAGTCAGCTAAAGGCCAAAGGCTAAGTTGGTTTCCAAATCCTAAAAAACGGGCCTCAAATTCCTTGTGGGTTGGGTCACTCGATTTCTATATAAAAAAAAGGGTAGCTATGCATAGTGGGTTGGTTCTAGCTCCCTTATTTACCTTTCTCCTATTTTTGTGCACCTCATATTGAGGTTCTAGAGTTTACTGGAAATGTGATAAGAGACAAGAAGAAGAATAGGACTGTCTAAAGGCACATTTAGTTGATTGTGCGAAATGAGTGAGGAGTTGAGAAAGTTGCTGGGATCTATTACCATTGTAAACGGCAACATCCTACCTAACATTCACCAAACCTTATTGCCTACGAAGGCTTGGAAAGGAAAGGGCAAGAATAACTTTTTAACATTCACCAAACCTTATTTTTAATTTTTTATTTTTAGTAAAAAAAAACTATTTGAATTTTTTGTTTCTGTTTTTATTTTGGTTTCTTCCTATTTCAAAACTTTTGTCAGAAAAAGTTGGTTTTGTTTTCTGTTTTTGCTTTTTTCGTAATTTGATTTATTATCGATTAAATATATATTATTTAATACTATTTTAAATAAGAATTATAAATAATTTAATTTAATATTAAATAATTAGTTATTTAACATTAATTATTAATAAGAATTAAGAATAATTTAT
>JAOQMQ010011528.1:0-10448 GCA_027563845.1 Erythroxylum subrotundum | reverse complement strand
ATTTTATTTTTGATTTCACACAAATAAATAATTACTACATTGGTCTCTGTGGTTCGACCCTATTCACCACTTTACTCACTTAAGTGTTCTATAGTAGGAATTTACTTTTGTTGGTTTGACACGCCATCAGTTATCTCTTAAAGAGCTTGTTCGTAACAATAAACCGGATGTTCTTTTCTTAATGGAGACACTTGTCCATTCAAATAAGATTGAGGAGATTCGGATTCAATTGCGGTTTCATTTTTGTTTACAGTTGATAAGATTGGTAAAAGTGGTGGGTTAGCTGTGTTATGGAATAATTCTTGTAATATTTCAGTTACTGGTTTTCTAATAACCATATTGACATGGAGATTAAGGAGCTTCATAATCTAAAATGGAGGTTGACGGGTATTTATGGTTTTCCTAGCTAGAATAATAAACGAAACACATGGGAATTACTGCAAGCCCTTAGTATAAGGTGTTCTTTACCATGGGTAGTCTTTGGAGATTTTAATAATTTGCTTTTGGTAAAGATAAAGTAGGTGGGGCTGATTATCCTTCTCATCTCTATGAACGATTTAGAACTTGTATTGATGACTACAATTTGAAGGATATTCCTCTCTTGGGCTTTGACTATACGTGGGGAAGAGGTCGAGGTACTGAGGATTTCATCATGGAGCGTCCGCATTGTCCTTTTGCAAATGAGGCATGGACTAATATCTTGCCCTATCACAAGCTCTACAATCTAGTTAGTGCTTACTCTGATCACTCTTCTATTAAATTTGCTGCTTTACATGATTGGCCTTGTAAAATAGAGGCCAGCTTTAAATTTGAAAATAACTGGTTCATGGAAAATAATTTTTTTGACGTGTTTGAATTATCCTAGCGTGTTGGAGGGGGTTTAAATATTATGGAAAGATTGAAAGGTTTTTGTAATAGGCTTGAAACCTGGAATAGGGGACCGGATAATAATTTTTAGGAAAAAATCAAAAAAAATTAAAGCTGATCTGTTGAAGGCAAGGAGTGAGGGTACAGATGATGATCGGGTTTCTATGTTGAAAAGGGATTTGACCAACATCCTTGTTCAGGAGTCGGTTCACTGGAAGCAAAGGGCCAAATTATTTTGGCTCAATTTTGGTGATGCTAATGCCCATTATTTTCATAAGCAAACTATGGATAGGAAACGTAGAAATCATATTCCTATGCTTTTGATAATTTGGGTATTCCTCAAACAAGCCATAAAGCAATGAGTTCGATAGTGCAGGATTATTTTCAAAATCTTTACTCGAATTCTGGAGGTTTTGGTTTTGAGAATGTTGACATGATTCAGCAACTAGTAAGTGAAGAAGACAATGCTAGTTTAACGCCCCTTTTTAACTGGAAGAATTTAAGAAAGTTGTCTTTCAAATGCATCCTAAAAAAGCTCTTGGACTAGATGGCCAGTTTTTTTTTTTAAATGTTGGCATATTATTGGAGGTGAAGTTTTTCATCAATACACCAGTTGGCTTAATCGGGGTGAGTTTCCTTCTAATCTTAATGATTCGATTCTTGTTTTAATTCTTAAAAAAGATAAACCCGATTTGATGAAAGATTTATGCCCTATTTCTTTATGTAATGAGCTGTATAAAATAATCTCAAAAGTTCTGGCTAACCGTTTGAAATTAATTTTACCCAAATTAATTTCACTAATGCAGTTTGCTTTTGTTCTTGGTAGACTTATTTCGGATAATATCCTTATGGCTTTTGAGATTATCCACTATATAAAGGGCAAGGGTAGGGGTAAATTTGGTGATGTTGCCCTTAAAGTTGATACGAGCAAAGCTTATGATCGAGTAGATTGGAATTACTTACAATTTATTTTGATTAAATTGGGCTTTTATGCAAAATGGGTGCACTGGATTATGCATTGTGTTAAGACTGTTGCTTATTCGGTTTGCTTAAATGGTCATTTTCTGAATACTATTCTGCCGCGTAGAGGGTTAAGACAGGAAGGCCCCCTATTTCCTTATCTTTTTATTTTATGTGCTGAGGGTCTTTCAGCTCTCTTCAGACAAGCAGAAGCTAGGGATCTCTTCATGGCTGTATTATTAGAAATGGGTGCCCAAGTGTGTCGCACTTATTGTTTATTGATGGCAGTTTTTTCTTTTTTAGAGCATGTTCAGGGGAGAGTCAAGTGGTGAAAAATATTTTGACTATCTATGAGAATGCTTCTGGTCAAGCCATTAATTTTAAAAAACTGGGGATTTTTTTCAGCTCAAATACGAAGCCTGATGTTCAGACTAATATTAAGAGGGAGCTTGGAGTGGAAACTCCTATTGATCATGGAAAATATTTGGGCTTGCCCTCTTTAATTGGGAGAAATAAAAAACATGTTTTCTCATTTATTAAAGACCGTATTCGCAGACGGTTACTTAGTTGGAATAATAAATTTCTTTCAAAAGCGGGCAAAGAAGTTATTATTAAAATAGTTTTTAAAACTATTCCCTTATACTGCATGAGTGTTTGCATGATTCTGCAGTCTCTTTGTGATGAATTACAGTGGATGATGAATTCTTTCTGATGGGGATTAAAGGATGGTAATAGGTCTATTCATTAGGGCAATCGGAATAGGTTGTGTGTCCCAAAGAAATTTGGAGGTTTAGGCTTTCAAAATCTTCACTTCTTCAATTTAGCACTTCTTTGCAAACAAGACTAGCATTTTATTAATTACCCAGACTCTTCTAAGACGTATTTTCAAATCTAACTATTTTCCTGATGAGGATTTTTTAAAAGCTTTTTATGTAACAACCCAGACTACCTGCCCACAGATATTGTTCTGTTTAGGTTGTCCCTCGAGTCAAATCCCTCACAGTTTTGCTTTTCCCACCTTTGGGAAGACGCATCTGCAAAGGTAAGGTATTCACAGCCTTATAAGGCACGCTTCGTTCTCCTTCCTAACCGATGTGGGATTTCTCCGCTCCCTTGTGGAAGCCCAGCGTCCTCGCTGGCCCATCAGCCCGGGTACTGGCTCTGATACCATTGTAACAAACCAAATCACCCGCCCACATATATTATCCATTTTGCCCTCACGGTTTTGCTTTTCTCGAGAACTTCCTAGGAGGTCACCCATCCTGGTACTACTCTTGCCCTAGCACATTTAACCTCGAAGTTTTTATGGGATCCTGTGCATTAGGCCATGGAAAACGCATCTGTAGGGGAGAGGTATCCTATCCTTATAAGGCATACTTCGTTCTCCTCTCCAATCAAATTTATTGTCTGCTTTGGGCCTTGGCTCAACCAAGCCCTCACTGTTTTGCTTTTCCCAAGAACTTCCTAGGAGGTCACCCATCCTGGTACTACTCTACTTCGCTCCCCTTTCCAACCGATGTGGGATCTCACAATCTCCACCCCCTTTAGAGCCCAGCTCTCTTTGAGGCCCAGTCTAGATGGCACAACGGTTTGGGTACTGGCTCTGATACCATCTGTAACATCCCAGATCACCCACTTACAGATATTGTCCGCTTTGGGCCTTGGTGTAACATCTCAGATCACCCGCTTACAGATATTGTCCGCTTTGAGCCTTAACATCCCAGATCACCCGCTTACAGATATTGCTCGCTTTGGGCCTTGGCCCAGCCAAGCCCTCATAGTTTTGCTTTACCCGAGGCCTTCCCAGGAGGTCACCCATCCCATAACTACTCTCACCCAAGAACATTTAACCTAGGAGTTTCGATGGGATCCGGTGCATTAGGTCATGGAAAACGCGTCTATAAGAGAGAGGTATATGTACCCTTATGAGGCATACTTCGTTCCCCTCTCCAACCGATGTGGGATCTTACACTCTCCACCCCCCTTAGGGCCCAGCCTTCTTTGGGGTCCAGCCTAGCTGGCACAATGGTTCGGGCATACTTCGCTCCCCTCTCCAACCGATGTGGGATCTCACAATCTAATTGTCACGACCTAGTACCACATCGGGCCCATGACAACCGCCGCATAACTGGGCTAAGGACACTAACGGTATCCTTAATCCAACTATGCAAGGCTAACTGAATATCTATTCTTTTCTCTTTTAAAAAAAATTTGGCAGCACAACGACTGTGTTTTAAAAATCCTAAAAAGCCGCAAATAATTTCAAACACACTTCTATATTCACATCTAACCACAACTTCAGGACGTTAAAATCCACTCAAGGCAATCTCAACAACAGTACCAAAAGATTCATACATAAAGTCATTTATAAAACACAAGGCAATCAAAAGTTAACTTACAAAATCATAAATCGTATCTACATAAACACAGTTCATGAGCCACTAGACCATAAAAGTACAAAATAGGAAACTACCCGCGTGCGGTAATATCCCAAAAATGTCAAAAGACTGCACGATCCACTAAGAGCTTCAAACTCACTAAATTAACCTGCATGGTTGGAAAGCAGAGGGGGTGAGTATACTAGGTATTCAGTAAGCAGGCAAGACATATATCACAAAAGAATTTGATTCATACCAAGGCCGTGTAGATAACCTATAAAGTGAATATATATCACATAGAAAACACATAGTCCTAGCCTATGACTCAACGTATACTGGCTAGGAACCATATAGGCCTAGCCTATTAACTCACTCATCCGGTGAATATAGGTCCCAGTTCCAATACACAAAAGCGTAAAAACATCATATGTATCAATCAAATCTCGATAGGAAAACCATTATCAGGATAAGCCAAAACAATCATGTGTGACACCACTAGTTGGCCAAACTAATATGCACACCCGCCGATACTCGGTGTTGGCTCGACTTTCATCCGTGGTGAGTCTGGACTACAATCGATAAAAGCGTCATGACCTTAGATGATGATCTCGTCGGTGTCTGGACCCTAGGTGTAGAATCACCCACAAGTCCCGTAGAAAAGTGTCGATACGCGGACTCGGCTTTTATGTTCTAGCGTCAAGGGTACGGGGTCGCTTAATCAGTTGTGCCCATCATACAATTGGCCAATCGTTTCCTCACTATTCATAAAAATCATATACAATATTTAAGTACCAAAAATTAAGTAAGGCATCATGCCTTTATTTATCGGTCCAACCGATAAAATGAAACCTTGTCTGAGCCAAAAGAGAAAACATACACGTAACATATATGACTCGGTTATGCATATGAAAGTTCCAAAACACTGTTTTATGCAATAAAAGTCATCTTTTAAACTCCAAATGCAAAGTTGTTCAAAAATGTAGTTTTCAGAAAAATAAGACGTTATCCATCGCATTTTATTTGCAGGTTTGTTAAAAGAAATATAGTTTCTTAAAATGCGAAATTAAAACATCATAAAGCATTGTCCTTTGCACTTCAAACACAGGTTTGTTGAAAACAATATCATTTCTCAAAATAACAAATGAAAACATCAGTTGCACTCCAAGTGCAAAGATTTATTCAAAACAATGTCATTTATTAAATTCCTAAGCATATTAGCATCCATTTGAAATTCAATTCTACCATACGTTGCCTAGGTTCAAAATTCACATACTAGTCATCATACTTTTCTTAGGATGTTCTAATCCTATTTAAGAAATACGGTTTCTTTAACTCACCTCAAAAGAAGATATTCACTCCCTTAACTTCAATAATCCTCAATACAAGCTCTTTGATTCACAGCTTCGAGCCTTTATACATAAAAAGGCATACGATGAAAATACTTCTTAAACATAAATTTTATATTTATACACCATCACGTTAGCTTCTCTTTTGCATTTTCTAAGGCATTTAATGCCTTTAATCCAAACTTACTCATTTCATAACATAATTAAGCACATCTTTATCCAAGTATATTAGGCTATTATTCATCAATCTAGGCAACATTTCAAGTTTACTCTAAGTAAACATGGAAGTGTTTTCCAATGTATACCATTATAAAGTCTTAAATCCTAAGCCAAGTTCACTTAGGCATTTCATCAAACACTTAAGGTGCATGATTTTCAAGTGACATTTCCAAGACTTTATCATAATAATTCATACTCCTATCATGTGATACAGTAAACACTTCCAATCAATGACACATTCCACCACATTCCAACCAATTTCCTTCATTTAAGCTACATTTTATCAATTCTACAACTCGTTACATTAATCCACCTCTTCTCCATTATTTCGACCTAAACTTAACCAACACACATCTTCTTCATTCTTCATCATCAATTCACATCATACATCCTAAACTTTCCTTTGATGATATCTTCAAATCCTTCGAGATTTTCTCAAGCGTCTAGAATTTTGACTCTTCTTTCACCAAAATACAGTGAAATTACCTTTTTGCCCTTAGGTTATGTGAAATTACTATTTTACCCTTCAAACTTTTCCTAAATTTGCAATTAAGCCCAAAATTTGAGAATCACCAAAACTTTTATTTTTATTTGATCCTCGAACTTTTGAGAATTATAAATAAGCCCCTTAACTTTATAAAATTACAAATTGGTCCTCCAAGAATTGAAAACTTACATTTAAGTCCTTTAACTTGTAATAATTTACTAATAAGCCCTATTGTACATCAACTTTTCCAATTAAGCTTTCTAAGTGTCCAATAAGTCTATAAATCATGTCTAATCACCTCTAAGGCATTAGAACACATTTAATTTAACCACCATAGTCATATCCATCCAATGGACTCGGTTTTTCACACTTAAAAGCTTATATGTCAGAAAATAGTATCTCCAAATACAGAACAATCACCAAAGGGCTCAGAATGTCCGGCGTTACAAGTCCTCCTCTCCTCAAAAGAGTTTTGTCCTCGAAACTCCTAAGTCGAAACACAAATAAATGAGGGTACTGACATCTCATAGTATCCTCAAGTTCCCCTATCATCTCC
Source organism: Erythroxylum subrotundum (assembly GCA_027563845.1). Lineage (NCBI taxonomy): Eukaryota > Viridiplantae > Streptophyta > Magnoliopsida > Malpighiales > Erythroxylaceae > Erythroxylum > Erythroxylum subrotundum. Next base: position 3,635 of record JAOQMQ010011528.1, on the reverse strand, counting down.
CCAACCATCAAGCTAACCTAACCTTATGTGCAATGTTTACATCCTTTTCTTCTTAACGTTCCTTTATGAACAAGCTGTCTTCTTTTAATCATAACTCTCTCTAAAAAAATCCAATTACCATGATTCTTATGCCCCCTGAAATTAGACTTCCATTAGTCTTAATATATCTAAAAAATATACAAACAACATCTCCCGTTAAAATATAATCTCCATCCAAATTATGTCCTGTTTCTGGTAAGAAACAGACTGGCAACCCATACTTAACCCTCAATAAATCATTATCAATACATCTTCTAACAAAACCATTTCATAGAAGAGTTAATAAGACATCAATAATCATTTTTCATGTTTTACTGTTTCACTAATTCGGACTCTAATGTCCTAAAAATTAGGAAATAATACAAGGTTTCTGCACAGGGGTCTATCATAGACAGTATTAGGGAAAATAAGTATAACTCGAGCTCTAGTCACTATTTTGTCAATCCACTTTCATAGAGGTCAAGTTAAGACATATATCTACAACTTTCATTCTTTGAGTTTCTTTTCAAATTCGTGCTCTAAGAATATGAAAAATAGATCGAAAGAGAAAGATGAAATTGAAACCAGAATTTCAACTTACCTTGATAACTTCTTTTCTTCTCCTTTTTTTTTCTCATTTTCTTTTTTCTCTCTCTTCTAACCTTATGGCAGACCTTCACTCTTACTTCTATTGCCTTTTCATCCATTTTCTCTAGAAAATTTAAGAAGGTCGAACTAATCCATGTGTCACCATTTCATTAATCCATGTGTCATTTACTTTAGGCTCCACGTGTCACTCATTTTAAGGCTACATATTTCACCATTTGTAAAGCTACACATGTCACAATTCTAAAGTGTCATTTGTCACAAACTTAAAGGGCCACTTGTCATAATTATACTCAAGCCACTTGTCATCCATTTAACTAACCCATTTGTCACTTATTCCTAATTCACTAATTAAAATCCATCAAAACAAAATTCAGGACAAAATCAACACATAATTGCATCATGATCAGTAAAAACCTTTCCTACCCTGAAATATGTCAAATGAGTGTATACACTATCTTGCAATGTTTTCTAAAATAACTCATCTGACTCAATCTAACATTTTAATCTCTTAACAATTTTAGGAGGCAGGATATTACAACTCTCCCCCTTAAAAAATTGCATCCTCAAAATTCTTACTTGACTGATCAAATAGATGGGGGAGTGCTATCTCTATAAAATCAAAGAAAAAGACATTGTTTAATAAAATAGATCGAACTAAGCCTAGCTTATCCGATATCCCAAACATCCCAAGGAATGTCGACAAGTACTCTGATCAAGGTCGAAATCATCTGACCATTAAGGACGTCAACTTAACGATCCGAGACTCAATTTCTCAAACAAAGACTTTCGACACCCAGACTCGATTCCTAAGGCTCATGAACTTTTTGAAAATGGAAATGACACTTTTGAAAACGTAAAAACCAGGCTCTGATACCATTTTAGCAGACCAGATCACCTATCCACAGATATTGTCCGCTTTGGGCCTTGGCCAAGCCAAGCCCTCACGATTTTGCTTTTCTCGAAAACTTCTCAGGAGGTCACCCATCCTAGTACTACTCTTGCCTTAGCACATTTAACCTCGGAGTTCTGATAGAATCCGGTGCATTAGGCCATGAAAAAAGTGTCTATAGGGGAGACGTATCCGTACCTTATAAGGCATACTTTGTTCTTTTCTCCAATCGATGTGGGACGTCACATTTGAAGGGTCTCACCCAAGCTTTGTATGGAAGAGTATTTATCGTGCAAAAAAGTTGCTTACTGAAGGTATTCGATGGAGAATGGGAAATGGTGAAAGGATAAGAATTTTTGAAGACCCATGGCTGAATGATAATGACAATTTCTTTATCAATTTGGCCCCTCTTGATGGTATGGAGAACATGCAGTTAGTGAGCTTCTTTCAGATAATGGACAGACTTGGGATATGAATTTAATTAATGGAATTTTTGCTCCGTTGGATGCAGCTCGGATATTGAGTATCCCGGTGAGTAGTAGAAGACCTTCCGATAAGCTTATTTGACATTTCACAAAAAATGGAGTTTACTCGGTAAAAGCAGGGTATAAAATTGCCATTGCAAAATTCTCAAATATTCGTGAATTTTTTTTTTTGTTGAAGGAGATTGGATTCGTCTTTGGAATAGTTCGTTCCCTCCTAAAATTAAAGATTTTTTTTGGCGAGTTTTAAGGAATTTTTTGCCATGTAAAACATAGCTTGCTGCAAGGGGTGTTCCTATTGATACACAATGCCCAAGATATGGACTTGGGGAAGATGAAAACCATGTGTTATTCAATTGTGTTTTTGCTGCAAACACTTGGCATATTAAAGGCGTGAACTTCGCTAATACTCATGCAGTGGATATCATTTGGGGTATTCTTAAGGATACAAATAAGTTAAATATGTAGAAAATGGGGGCAATCTTATGGAGCTTATGACACCATAGAAATGTTTTTATTTGGCATCAATGTGATTTCTTTGGCAGATAACTATATTACCTCTTGGAACCAAGCTCATGTTGCCTTAGGGAAAGTTTCATCTAGTGCTCCTGCAGTTCCACCTCAACGAAAATGGAAGAAACCAGCCCCATCTTGGTTGAAATGTAATGTTGACGCTGCAATTTTCTCAGAAGCCTCAAACACAAGTTTGGCTGCTATTTTACGGGATGAAAATGGTAACTTTATTAAAGCCTTTTTCTAATTTGATTACTACGGAGGTGCATCCTGTTGTTGCTGAAGATTTGGCTTTGAAGGAAGCTTTATCTTGACTTAAAGATAAGGGCATGAATAATATTGAGGTTGAAATGGATTGTTATGAATTTTTTTGTCTAGTTTCGGAAACTTCATTTTCGGACACTGAATTGGGGCTTATTGTGTTAGATTGTATTGATTTTAAAAATCATTTTATGTCTTTGTCTTTTAAATAGATGTATGAGATTTTATCTCTTCATTTTTGTATTTTTACTAGTTTTGAGATTGAAGGATGTTAGTTTGGGTGTACAGGGAGGGTTATATTCATCTTCTTCTTTTTTCTATTTGTTGTGCTAGTTTTTTAATAATAATATTACTGTTTACAAAAAAGCCTTTAATGATTTTTTTCATGAAAAAACATGTCTCCCTTTTTTAATTTCTAACTTACGAAAATGAAAAATAAAAAAGAGTATCTATCATGTTTATACGCTTAAAGAACATGAAATAAAGAAGAATATAACTTTGATTTTAAAAAAAAAAGAATATGACTTTAATTTTTCGGTATCCGTGTATTTATGATAACATCCTTCAAAAAACCTTTAAACAACAATTTGTATTAAAAGTTTTCTGCGAAACCTTTAAACTCATTAAATGCATTTTTACAAATCTGACAAATGCATTTAATGATTTAAACAAAAACTTTTATAAACTCATTAAATACATTTATACACACATCTGACAAATGCATTAAAAGTGTTCTGTGAAACCTTTAAACTCATTAAATGCATTTATACACACATCTGACGAATGAAAAAGTGTAATATGATTCTGATCTGAAGGGTTTATACCCTCTTGCAATAATTCAGTTCTGATAAATAAGTGAATTT